>BHFT01003517.1:0-54061 GCA_004320025.1 Laticauda laticaudata
GTACTGCATCCAGTTTTGTTCACCACATTATAAAAAAGATGTTGAGACTCTAGAAAAAGTGCAGAGAAGAGCAACAAGGATGATTAGAGGACTGGAGGCTAAAACATACAAGGAATGGTTGCAGGAACTGGGCTTGGCTAGTCTAGTAAACAGAAGGACCAGGGGAGACATGATAACAGTCTTCCAATATTTGAGGGGCTGCCACAAGGAGGAAGCGCCTGTAGGCCAGACAAGGAATAAATGGATGGAAAGTGAACAAGGAGAGATTCAATCTGGAAATAAGGAGAAACTTTCTGACAGCTCGCCCTGGGAAGTTGTGGAAGCACCATCACTTGAGACTTTCAATAAGAGATTAGACTGCCATCGGTCAGAAATGGTGCCGGGTCTCCCACTTGGGAGTGGTTGACCTACAAGGTCCCTTCTAATTCTGATTATCATTTATCTATTATCTGTATTTCATTCAGATGAAAAGATTGAATGCTAGATTCTGGATACGCATTTACAGGCATGGGTGGGTGGGTGGCGTAACTTAGGCTGATCAAATCCCCTCCTGGTTTCAGGATGGGAGGAAAACATGACAAAGTGGCTGCGTGGATGAGCCTTTGGAGATATTGCAGACAATGTGGTGTTCTCAGAGATCATGATGTCTTAGTTGCTTGATATGAAGATGCTAGGAATTAAATTTCAGATTTTCTGCATGCAAAGTAGAGCAAGAGGTATAATATTTCATGTGTTTAACATAAACACAAGACACATGTCTTCTAGCTGTGGCAGAGTAAGAAAGGCTAAAGAGATCACATTTCAAGTCAATGACCCTGCTGGCCTGGGGACTAATGGGAATTGAAGTCCAGCAACATTAGAAAAATAATTTAATACCTGCATATATTTTATACCCCTGACGATTATATAACTAAACTACTAGGGAACTGGATTATTTATTTAGTGTATGGCACCTACAAATGTATGGCATGTATACACACACACACACACACATATATATAGTATTCAGCTTTGTTTGGGTATTTTCCCACGTCATCATAGTTGTGCTTTTAAAGTTGTAGCAACGTTTTGGCAGAATATCCATCTGCCATCCCTTAGGCTTCTTGTATTGGTGTTCGTCTGAGTTCAGACTTACAGATGTTATTCAGTTTTTAAAAACATCTCTCAGACCCATAGTCAGTCAAAGGAGTCCACACTTGACAAAGAGCTAACACTAAACACTTAAGCAAACCAACTACAGCCCATGCTGAAACTGCAGCTTCAATATTACAAAACTCATACCACTTCTAGAAATGATACAAAGGATCTACATGTGAACAAGAAGATCTGCTTGTAGACGTTTTGCACAGTGTGATTCACTATTGTCACTCAACAGTCCCGGATTAAATGAAACCTCTTGAAAATATCATACAAAATAAATCCAATGTCGAGCTACAAGACTATGGAGACTGAACAGAACACTGCTTAACCATGAGCTCGGAGTATATCTCATTGAGCGTACAATAGCACACAAACAATGAAAGGAACCCCCTAATGAGATAACCACGAGCCGCTTTGTCATTGCAGAACCGTTCATGGAAGAATTCAAATCCAAGCCCTGCAAATGCCACCCCACAAACCCAAACATGGCTAAGATACATCGATGACACATTTGTGATTTGGCCCCATGGAAAATGAAAACCTAAAACAACCTAAACAAGAAACACACAACACGGCAGAGGCTACCTCAAGTTGCTCAAATCCCACCCACATACTGCGAGGGAACAGACTAAAGTTCCCGTCAGCCAAAACACTACAATTGCCCAAACACAAATACACTACGCAAGCGAGAGAGAGCTATACAAGAACTAAACTATGCCGGAGTGACAAGAGTAGCTGACAGACAGCGCACTATCCACAACAAAGGCGAAGAAATATAGAATTGATCCACAAAAAACACACTAGACGAGATGGAGAAACCTAGAAGATGAAAGAACCTATGGAACAAAGACGAGGCATGTGTGTGCCTCTACATGAGATATATCGGTCTTCACGAAAAAATCAGTAAGGATCACACACACCACCCAAGTGCATAATGAGATATATATATCAAAAAAATAGCAGGCCATCCTTAGAAACCCACAAGCATAAAATGAACTATACAAGGGCAACATACAGAGTACTGTGCATCAATGCCGCGTCCACACAGAGCCATTCGAGAAAGAGGCTAAGAAATAAGTATCGCCTGGAATGAACACAAAATCACGATATATGAGCTCTAATGACACACTTCCTTCACGCTTGTGTCGCAACAGACATTAAAGCCCCAGTTCATCTCAGCAGCGACTTCAAAGGCACCAGGCGTAAGAAGCCCTACCACTAGTCACACACACCATGCCACATCCATCGAAAATGAACATCAAGAAGGCACCAAAAGAGCTACGCAAAACAGTCCTCGCAGCACGATGAGATATGGACGAGCACACCTGGAATTCATGCAGACTGTCAGAATTTGACACACTTGGGCAACTCTCAACAAAAGAAAATCTGGACAATAACACAAGCTCACCCAGGCAAACACCTGAGCACAAAATAACTCCCCCTGATATCTCCCTCAACACTAACCCCAACCAGACGAAACAAATGTAAACACCTGTTCCCTAACCAAATGATAAGCCGTCCTTTTACCACACCAAGCTGCATAAAAGCCTCCAATACAGGAACAGAGGCTTGCCAAAGCCAACTCAAAGCATAACAAACAAGACCAGAAGAATATTAGAAACACCAATCAAGCAGGAACAGACGCAAACTCTCACACACACACACAACCACACTCCCAACCAACAGGAATGAGACGAAAAAACATTCTGAACACAGGCAGTAGGCACGCCTAGTCTAAAGATAGAAACTGAAACGGCTGTGAAGTTAGTATGACTCACAGAACGAACTTAGTGCAGAAGCCTGGAGTGATAGCGCAGATGTAGGAGTGCTGCTGCAAAGCTGTGCTACAAACTTTATACACACAAACTACAACGAGTGGGATAAGACCCGAACAAGAAATCTTAACAGCACCACATAAGTCTACCATCGCGAAAGACATAAGAAAAAAAACACACTACCGAGCACACATGGACACACGCCACACACACATATATATATCTTGGTATTCAGGTTTCTCGCCGAGTTAAAATTGGACGTTTCAATTGAGAATCTCCATTCATCATCTTCGACTGTGTCTCTATGTACTGCCTTATCTTGGAGTAATACGTACTTGCAGCTGCTGTATCCTATTTAATTGAGAGTGCACACACTTGCGGTATAGACTTGCTCTGTGATTAGCTGGGGGTGATTGGATTGGGGTTTGAGTCGTGTGTTCTGTAATGGCGTGAGAGGCGGTCAGGTGAAGGGAGGCTTGGTTGTGCCACAGCGTACGAATCTCACGAGGCGAGTATATCTGGTGTACTGTGATCCTGTACGCCACCTATCCCGAGAGCGATCATGTGAGGGCAACGAGCACTGATTCTCATAGTACGCGAGGGTTGGAAGACGGGTAGTAAGAGCAGACTGCAGTACGACGTTTCTGTCTGGTGTGTCTCATCTTCTGTGTGGTGTGAGTCATGCTTTCCTAATGGAAGTGTAGTGGTAGCACTCTTGTGTGCTCTCGAGGTGTGGGTCAGGTTCATTCTTCATGTTAACGTATCAATACTCATATTATTAATGACGAGAGAGTGCGTGAGCAATGCTGTACGTAGTGAGCATCTCATTCATGCTGAGTGGTGGTGTTTCTATCTCTGATGGTCTCTGATTATTCTAGTTTGTTTGAAGGTCAGTTATTCTGTGATAGTTCTGTATTTACAGTCAATCTCAGATGCCAGGTGCTCATGAAGTTTGACCAGGAGAGAGAGTTTCGCACTCACTGTTGTTCTTCGAATGACGTCGCACTTATTCTTCTGTTAGTTTGTCCGATGTTTGGTGAATCAGGGGTTCAATGGGATTGCTCAGTATACTTCTTGTTTTTCATGACTCAAAATTCAGGTTCTGTAGGATGGTGGATATTTTGCTGTGTGCAGAATGCTGTTTTAATGTGTGTTTTTGGAGATCTTGCCTGATTTGTCTGTAGTGCCTTTATATATGGGAGGGGGCTTCTGCCATTCTCTTGTTCCTGTCTGATTTTGGCTGGCCGGTTTTTCTTTTTGGATTAGATGGGTAATCTTCTTCTTGGTAATGCCCATTGGTGTTAGTACGATTAGTGGAGTGTGCATTCGGTTTTGGGTGTTGTTTGTTGGCTAAGCATTTTGTTCGAGATGAGGGTCTCGCTGACAGAATGACGTGTGCTCGGGTGTGGTATGAGAGACTAGGAGGCACGTTTGTAGTAGTGTTGCAGCAAAGTATGACACTGAGGAGCCAACTGGATTTGTTGTGAGAGCGAGAGAGCATCCACCACACACATGTGGGTCTAAGCGGCTCCTGGTTCCATGTGAACTTTAGTTTGGGTTAGGCTGGTTGAGGTGTGTGGAGGAAAGTTGTTCAGGTGTTTTCTTTCCATCGTGACCAGGATAGTGAATATCTACGTATCTGACGCCAGAGATGTGGATTTGTAATCATATTTTTCTAGAGCTTGTGGTTTCAAAGGTGTTCAGTAGATTGTGATGAAGGGTAGGAGGGTGATCCCATGGGTCGCCGTCGAGTGGGTGGTTTGTTTTTGTCCATGTAGTGAAGTGAGAGAGAGGGAGGAGAGAGCTTGGGGGTTGTATTTCGTTTTGGGATGCTGTCAGCTTATTTTATATGGCAGCTTGGGTAAAGAGGGATAATGACATTTGAACTCACTAGTGGGGGCCTTGGCTTGTAAGTTTTGTTTCTTTATGAATCTCGGATGAACTGGATATGAGTTTCTTATGTGTGAGTTGGATGGATTCGCAAGGGTTGAGTTGTTGGTATCACAAATTTGGTTAGAGTTTACTAGTTAGAGGTGAGAAGTGTACGGAACACATTGGTCTAAGAGTGAGGTACCTAGGCTTCTGTGCAATCTCCAGACCCATATATATCTCCATCTTTGGATGATTATCTCTCATGAGGTATGATTTGCTGGATTCTTGACTGGTGGGGAGCACCGTCTTTATTTGAGTGCTGGTGTTTTTTTTCTAAATAAGATGGGGGGTCCTGTGTTAGGGTTTGATGTGGGGTCTTGGAGTAGGTTTGGTTAACTGGTTTGGAGTCAGATGGTTCATAAACCACTGTCACATTGCCCTTGTCTGCTGGTAGGATTAATAATCTGGTGATCTTCTTCAGGTTAAGTAGTGCAGTTTGTATCGTTCTTGGATAAGTTCTTTGGGGGTGGTTTGCTAGTCAGAGGATGTTGTGAGTCGTTGATTCTGTTAGCATCATCAGGGTTGGTTTTGGTCAAAGCTGGTTTCAGACTCACATATGTGGGATGTTTTGGGAGCGGACCGACAAGTTGAATCCTTTCGAAAGGACATTGTTTTGGAGCCTTCCTGTTGAGAGGAGTGCGTGTCTGACAGGTTGTGCACTCTGCTTGGTTTCATTGTGTGGCCAGTTATTGGGCGGTCCGGCTTTGTTTTGGCTACTTGTTATGTTCTTCTCTCTGTAGTAGTTTTGTTGGTGTGGTGTGTCTGTCTTGTAGGGTGCGTCCTGTGCTTTCGTATCTCTATAGACAGCTAGTGTTTTGGAGTTTTGTCCGAAAGTTTGCGGTTGGTTGAGAGTCGTTGTTGCTGAAGTTCTGAAGTGATGAGGTGTGAGATGATTCTTGTTTGATTGGGTGGAGGCGATTTGCTGTTCTTGTTGTGTGAAGTTCACATTCTAATTTAGCGCTGAGAGTGGCGGTGTTCTTATTTAGGGATGCGGTTTGGCTGGCTGCTGTGTTGGTTGTGGATTTTTGTTCAATTGCGATTAGTTCTTTATGGAGTTAGAGACCTATTTTTGAGTTTTCTTGTCGCGTTTCAGTGTTTGTGGCCGGGGTTTTGCGTGCCGCTTGTGGGTGGCTTGCGTGGTACGAGTATGTTAGTAGTTGAGTGTGATATTTGCATTCCATTCTCACTAGGAGTATGGTATATAAGGTGTTATGATAGATTATCCTCTGGACTATTATACACATTGATGAAGATGATAATCATTATGAGATATTAAATTAAGATGAACCAAATTTATGTATAATTCACTATAGAATGGTCATCGGTGTGAGGGGCTCTGATAGGATAGTGCAAGTGGGATGCCGAATATTTCTCAGATTCGAGATATCTATAGGAGGTGCCTTTATACGTCGATATAACTTCTGGTTCTCTTCCACGCCTCTGTGGTTCTCGCAGAGCCGACCTACGTGGACCCTGTGGTAGTCATCACCATGGTGTCACATGCTGGTAGGGTGCGGATATTTGCTCTGAATGAAATTGTTTTATTGATTTTATATCTTGCATTTAAGTCTTCTGAGGTCGTGGCCACAAAGGTATTTAAGAGATGGTTACATTTTGTTTTGTAGTGTAACAAGGCTCCGTCATGAAACCGAGTGATTATACGCGTATCTGGGTAAGTAGCTGTGAACGAAGTAGTCATATGCCCAGAATGCTTTGGCAAATAGGCAATTTCCTGAAACTAGCATATGATTATTTCATGATCTTGTGCATTTTGCAGAAGGCATCGCTGCTGATCTCTGTTGTGTGGTGTGTGGTGGGTTTGTTTTGGAAGATGTTTCGCTTCTTCATTCCCTAAGAAGCTTCTTTCAGCGGTCTGGAGAGTAATGTGCGTGAGGATATGTGAAGATTCAAATATTAACGTTTGCTTACTGTTATCGGGAGCCTTGGAGTGAATAGTAGAAACACAGATCTAAGCTGGTACATTGTACTGCGTCCTAGTTTCTTAGCTTGGTGCTCTACGTTGAAGAGCAGCTGGTAGTGTTATTCTGCTGTCCTATCAGTGGTCACTGAAAGAAGATAGATGGGTCCGTGAAGTTGCTGTGAGTCTTGGCAATTTTTTTGTTACCACTCTGGAATAAGTCAGCATTCCTATTCCCACAAGAGTTTCAGACATGAGTATATCATCCCAATTGTCATAGGCTTGAAGTTCTGTATGAGATTCGAGTGCATCGTCAGTACATGGTATTCTCGATAAAGTGTTCCTGCCTTTAGGGATTTAAAAGAGCCCTCTCTGTAATGGTGCACTAATCCATTGTGACCTTGAGGACTGGCTGGAGAAACGTCTACTACATGACTGGTATGATTGGTATTAGTTGAGTTCTTGGATACATTATCGTGTAGGCAATTGAGCATAACGTAACGTAGAGAGGATATAGTTCCCCTAGCTATATCAACAAGAGACTTTAGGCACGATGTAGATATGGCCAGAACTCTTCACGGCTACTGTTAAGTGAAGTAGTACTTTCATTTGCTCTATGAGGAGCGTACAACTGTGAGCTTCTTCGGTAAACTGGTTCTGAGTTTGGAAGAAGACTAGCTCACAAAGGTATTTACTTGTAAGCGAATGCGTTTCTGTGGGAAGTGGCTATGTGAGTTGGCATGTGACTGGGTATGGTTCTTCTCCTTTTGTTGCTAGCACTGCTCTGCAGCTTTGTTTGGGGCATCTCTGCAGCCTCAGGAAGCAATTAGGGGGAAGTAATAGGCTCCCAGGAACTTCCCTGGACCCAGGAAGGCAAAAAATGGAAGGCGGTGGGGGGGGTTGCACCCCATCCCCCACCTCTACGTTTTCTCTGCATTACACCTCTTTTTGCGCGTTCTTGGCCAATCAGGGAATGCTCTCCTGGTGAAGCGGATGAGACAGCGAGTCCGTGGAACAGGCTGATCATTGCGGAGAACTGAGTCAGTGGGGGGGGGGGAAAGAAAATAAAGAAATAGCTTATGAGAGTATGGCACTGCGGTGAGAGGAGACACAGTCTGAGAACCGTGATACATCGCAGCACCAATTCAGCAGCTGGTAAAGACAATAGGCTCGGGAAGAGAGGGCCAGGACTATAGGATGTGGGAGTCAACGCAAGGTCTGCTTGTTTCTCCAAACGATGCGAATCATCAAATAAGCAGGTGGTCTATAGGAAGCTCTGATCCGAACCAATAGAATTCCCCCCCCGAACTGCGTGCGTTGCGTCTGTGGTAAATGCATTGTCCATGGCTTAATTACATTCTTCATGTCGAGATCATAAGGGATGTTGTAGTTATCGCCAAATTGGTTTTCTAGACTTAAGCCTGGTGAAGAAGTAAAGAGGCAATATTTTAATGCATTCGGAAGATTTCTGAGAGTTGATGGCATGTTTTGATTTTAATATTACTGCTCAGAGTGTCTGTTGTGTCGCAGACTATCTGGTATGTTGTGGGTCAAGTTGTTGGATTTCAGGAAATGAAAGAGAGCTGTGCTGGATTCTAAGGGTCCGCAGATATTATTTCCCCTTGTCTCCTGAGTATCTCTTTTAATCTGTTCTATTTCAAGGTTTGTATATTGCTCTTTCTTTATAACACAAAATGTCGTCTCTGTAATGCTACAGATTCAAGTATATACACTTTAAATCTTTCCCGCTGATTTAACACGTAAAATGATCGATATTACTGGATTTCATTTACTGGTTCTGCTTAGTACATTCTAAGAACGAACTACTACCTGTAAGTATAAAAAAAAGATAACTAATAATAAAGAGACTGATACATAAAAGACACTACATCCATATGTAAGGAGAAGATTAATCCACATTTTCTAAAACATAATCGTCAAAATATTAAGATACAACATACAATCTTATGTGACTTGGATGCAAGAATCTCTTATTTGAGATCAAATTATTTACACCCACTATCTCTGAATATTGTTTCTTTATACATGTCTTAGTTTTAATATCTTGTGTAGACTTGATTCTCCGTTTTCCCTGTGCACTTTCTTCAGCAATCCTGTCTTGTTTTACCCCTTGTCTCTAAGTCTCCGACCCTGTCTTAATCCCACCTGTCTTCGTTTTCTCTTTAGTCTTTTGCTTGTCTAAATTATAGTCGCAAGCTTTTCCATCTATTTTTCCTTTTTGGGTGTTTTTTTTAATCTTAAATCTCCATTCTCTTTGCTGCCTTGCTTTCCCCTTGTCTGTCCCCAGACTAAGATTGTTTTGTTCATTTAAAAGATGGCTTCTTCTTCCATCGAATCTTCTTGGTTCTTGTAGTTTCTGTAAGGTATAGATCGCAATTTCTAAAAAGTGGAAACAGATCGCAGAAGGGCTGCTTCCCTTCTGGTCCGTTTTCTTTTTTAGCTGTTTAAGATTCATTTTCAGTTCGATCAACAGAGTAGTGACAGTTGTTAAATAAGTTTTTTTTTAAAACAACCAAGATAGTTATTGTAGTCTTTCAAATAGTTGAATTCCAAAGTCCAAAATCACCACAGCCATCCAATAGTACACACAGTCCTGGTTTCTATCTAGCAGCTTGTTTCTTCTTTTTATATTTTCTCTTTCTGGGATTATAGTTCAGTATAAGCTCCGATTGAAAATATATCTTTTTTATGAAATTTTTGTTACAATTTCCGTCTATCAGTGTAAATTCCACAGCCTCCTCCAAGTAAAATTTTTAAATTATTCTTTTCCTTCCTTCCCCATTTATAGCCATCAAAAAAATATTGTTTTTTTCCGTATTCAAGTGCTCGGAAATCTTTTATTGTCCGCTTAGTGCTTCACCATTTCAATTTAAATTGAACTGCTGAGCCAAAATACGGGTTGTATTTTCCGATTTCGTCCATTCAATTTGCTATCACCGTAAGGAAGGAGAGTGAGAAAAAACAAACTTTCCCTTTTTACTTTCATTCGCCGCTACTTCCATCTTCATAGGGAATGATGTATCTTTAATAATGCTTAATATCCAATTTAGATATTGCTTGTCTTCCCGGTTAGCCAAAAACTTTCACTTTCTCAGCTTCCTCCTGCACATTCTTATCCGGATGAAAGTTTCTTTGTGACGGCCATGACTGACTGCCGCTCCACCACCTTTGGAAAAGGGAGTTAAGCCAGCTGAGGAGAGGAGGTTGCAATTCCCCCGGACCCCTGCTCAGTCTCCCCTGTCTTCAGTTACCTCTATGGGGAAAATATAGTCCCCAAATCCAGCTGGATCGGGGGCACTCCAGCGGTGAGCGCAGCAGGAACCACGCACGATTGTGGATTTCTGCCGCCGACGAAGCCTTGCAAACCGGAAGACAGATATTATTCTCATTGTATCATTAAGGTGACAACTTCCTCCCCAGTATTGGGTGCGCAGTATTTGGCAGTAGACTATACTAATGAGTGTGCCACTGCCACTATATGCAATGTTTTTGCTTTTGCTTCTTAACCTGTTCCTGCAATTCTCCTAATCAATTTCTTCCTGGTTTTCAATTTTTTGTCTGATTACTTTGAGGTGTTTTCCAAATGTAAGGGATCGGTCAAGGATTATTCAGAGATATTTTGGATGGCAGTTGTGGTTTATCCTCTTTCCACAAAAGATACGTTTAACTCTTTACTATATGATTGCTTAGAAGGAAGGTGCATACTTTAGGGTTGTTCTATTCTATTCTATTCTATTCTATTCCATATTCTATTCTATTCCATATTCTATTCTATTCTATTCCATATTCTATTCTATTCTATTTTATTCCATATTCTATTCTATTTCATATTCTATTCTATTCCTTTCTTATTCTATTCTATTCTATTCTATTCCATTCCATATTCTATTCTATTCTATTCTATATTGAGATGAACATAATTGGATTGACCTGGGAAGCTGATTTGAGCCAGGTCTTGTGGGCAAAAGCAAATAAAAGGATTTCCAAAAATAGGATCTAAATTGGTGTTTCTCAAACATGGCAACTTTAAGATTGGTAGACTTCAACACTCATGCTGGCTGGGGAATTCTGGAAGTTGAAGTGTTGAGAAACACTGGTAAATGTAGACCTGAGTTTTATAGACCATGTGCAGACTATGTTTGTCTTAGGCTATTTTTAAAGCAACCTGAGCAAGGATGGATGGACAGATAGAAACCTGTAACATTTCAGAGCTTACTCCAACATTTTCTTTTGAAACTCATTCCCAACACAGTTTTGAACACTTTATTTCATTAAGTTGTGTGACCTGGGACATTTTGCCCTTCCTCCTTCCCTACTACCAGCCAGTTTTAATATACTTAATAGTTTGGGGCAAATCTTGCTCTGCCTGGACTTTGAGATAAAATGTCTCCATCTCCTTCCTCCTGGTAGCTGAATTTATGAAACCATATTTAGGCTGTACTCCTATGTATTTACCTAGGAGTGGGTCTTACAGAACTCTCAAGGAATGTATCCCATTGTGTTGTGCTTTTTAAAGATATAAAACAAGACTTCCAAAGCCAAGAATAGGGGCAGAGATCCATGAAAGATAGAGGTCAGCAACCTGGGAGTGTCCCTCTCACACCGAGATGGTTGGAGCAAATGTGACTGAAGACAGATTTGTTGCTTTAGCCTGTCTGCCTCTTGACATTCAGAGAGGACTTCACTCCTGTCAACATCTGCCGTCAACTCCTGGACTAAGAACCCAGAAGGGCTGCTGGAGCCTGGTGCCAGTATGTCCTTGGCACCTTATCCAGAGGAAATGGTGTTTCCTTTGGCTGGCCAACCTCATTTCCCCTGGTGACTCACCTCAGCCACTTTCTTCTCAATGCTGCATTGGCACCTTCGAGCCCTCCGATACTGTGCCCTCTCCATTCCTTGGCACAGGAGGGAGCAAAATGCCCATCTTATCACTATCCGGCCATTCTCAGGTTCCTTCACTTGGAGCCAACCCTCTCACACCTTCTCGCCTTGCTGCTGACCCAGACATGCACTAAGCTGAGCGGTTGGGTGTGAGCAGAAGGGTTAGGGTTCAGAGACAGGCTAAATTCCTCTAGGCCTGTCGGAGTGGCCTCAGTGGGGCTTGGCTCCTGGACGTGCAGAGTAGCCACCTGTGGGCGGTCCAGCTCTGATTTTCCTTGAAAAAGCTGGCAGGCCTATTAAATATTACTCTGCTGTGCATGTAACTGCATGCTGATCTCTTTTCCCCTATTTCTGGACCTTAAATTTAAAACCCACTGAAATGCATGTTTAACTTATGTGAGCCTGCATTCATGCATGCGTATGCATCCAGCAATGGGATCCTACCTGTTCCACTACCGTTTCGGTGATAGTGCACACGTGCATGTGCACCTAATGCACGCGCTCAGCTTTCCCCACACCAGCTGAGGCCTGCAGTGCCAATCAGCTGAGAGGAGAAAGAAGAGAAAAGCACAGGGGCAAGTGGGAGGGCCAGTCCTGCACTTTTCTCTTCTTTCTCTTCTCAGCTGATTGTGAGGCTTTTTTCCTTCCTCTCAGCTGATCATAGGAGGCTTTTTTTATTTTACTACCGGTTTGGTTGAACCGGTCCAAACCGGTAGCATACCACTACTGGTATGCATGCAAAGACATAAGAGAAAAGCATACGGCTTCCTTTGTAACCTCACTTTCTAATGCCTACTGGATAGCAAACAAGGCTGGACTGCATTGAAACTGCCTGAGGTATGGGGAACTTAGGGGTGGCAGTAGGGAGATTGGCAGAGGACTGGGAGTGACTTGATACAGGAGAAGAAAGTGGGAAAACCACAAAAGAGGAAGGAAGAAGCTGGGAGGGGAGAGGAAACCTGGAAAAGGAAAGCTTGTGGGAATGATGAGGGAGCAGAGAGAAGGAAATGATAAAATTAAAGTTAGACACAGGTATCTGCAATAAAATCAATCAGGACAATGGGGGGGGGGGGGGNAAATCAATCAGGACAATGGGGGGGGGGGTAAGAAAAGGAAGGAAAAACCTGAGGAGAAAAATTCTTTTTTATTCCTTTTTGACAAAAAAAACAGTCCAGCTGCAGACAACCTGTTTGTGAATCATAATTGGCAATTTCCAACTGAAAACAAACTAACTGGGATAACTGGTCTGTTATTTTGCAGATGTGCCTTCATGACATCTGGGCCTGATAGCCCTGTGAGAAGTAAAACTAGGAGTACTTGCTTTATTGTTAGCTAACGTAAATAGAATCTTTCAAGACTAGAAATTTCTCCTCTTTTCCTTTTACTCTTTGGAAAACTTGGGAAGGTCCCTTCTAAAAGCTTCCCACGCCCTCTTTCCTTCTGTGGACTGAGATACCTTTTATATTCCTAGCTATCCATTCTGAGGCTGTTTGTCCTGTCTCCAAGGTCATTTCCACATACCATTACAAGGCACGTGCAATGACATCACTAGGCAAGCCTCATCTGTTAAGGAATATGTGAATAAATGACCTTGGAGGATGAGGGGGAGAGATGCTGCCTAAGGCATGATCAAACAAGAGAGGGAAGAATTCATATTCCCTTTCAGAAGGACCTGCCCTTATTGATCAGACAGTTAAAAATGGCAGTGGGATGTTTGTATCATCAGACTTGCAAGATTGATATTAGCCCTCCTGGGTAAGCCAGACAGGAAACTTGACTAATAAGATAAATCTATTTTATTGCAGGGCTACATTAATAACATCTTGCAAGTCTACCCAGTTCAGCCCATGTGACATGATGATACAGGTATGCAAAGGAAGGGTGTGTTGACTGTGCGCCACTGCAAAATGAATGCCTTTGGTGCAGTCAGATATTTTAGGTTGCCAACCTGGCTGAGTTCACACAACATGCTTAATCAGGTCAATTAAACATCTCGCATGAGCATTTGCACAACATTCTACATTTAAATTTTAACGTTGCTTAGATTTTTTTTTAAAAAAATCTCAAGGTCTATTTACTCTCTCTGCTCCCCTCCAGGCAAGGGTCCAGATGGAATAGGGGAGGCCAATGTGCAGAAGGAGGCCCCACAGGGACCACTATTCTGTATCTTTCAAAAGCTCTACCCTGGTTACAACTGGTAGTTTGATGCACCTTGTTCTTGGAACAAGAAGAGAGAAAGATAAATAGAAGCACACAATTTCAAAATATGCTACTTGAGTGAAGTAGGGGGGATGATGGGGGGGGGCAAGCATGCAGCCTTTTTCATGTTAAACTATTTAACCCTGGGCTAACTACCAAAGCAACAACAACACAGACCAATTAATTCAAAAGCAAAGACAAACAGTAACCTTATGGTGTTTTATGGAACCGCCTTACTGTGACCAAGCTCAGTTGTGGCTCACAAACCCTTTGCAATCTCTTCCTGACCTGATATGGCAAGTTAGCTTCAAAGTTCAAACATTTATTACACAGCTCCTGCTGGCAATGACTCCATTTTCCCTAAAATAGAATGCAGACCCAAGAAGAAAAGGTCTTCAGACTCCTAAGGGGCTTTGGCAACTCTGGGATAAGTTCAGAGTCCCCTGGAAGGCCCAGATTTGAAAAAAATTGCAACCAGTAAGAGTAGCAATATTGAACTAGATGCATCAAGAGTCCAGTTCGGTGCATAAGACAGAAAGGGATTGGTTCATTTGTGGATTAGCATGTTACGTGAACCCAGCCAACTGCTGTTTGTCCAGTAAATGTTAGACAAACCATGAATTAGCATGATGTACTAACCTATTTAAATAATCGTATGGAACCATAGAGTTTCCAACTTTTCTTTTCCTGATAGTCAGTTATAAACAGCCCTGCCAACTCTCACGGTTCTGCCGTGAGTCTCACGATTTTTTGTCATGTCTCATGGTCTCATGACAAGGCTCCTCAATCTCACGCCAAATTTAAAACGCTTTTTTTTTTATAACCAGCGTTATATGGTGGTGAGGAGGGCCTGGAATCCCCTGGTTCAGCCAGCGGTTATTTCAGTCCGGTGGGTTCAATGACGCTGAAGGAAATCCCACCCTTCTCCTCTTGGGGCCGTGCTTTGATTTGCGCAGAAGGCAGCGACTTAGCAAGGCAGCTCCGTGATGAGAGTCTTGCTCTTGCACTCCCTGTCAGCTGGCTTAGCAGCCTCGCTCAGTAAAACACCGCGAAGTCGGCGCCATATTTTCTCCCTGGAATCGGACGATGAGCCGCAACTTTTTCCGCCACCTTTTCCACTCTGGGGGCTTCACTTCTTGCTCGACTCTACATCTTCTCTTCTGTCTACATTCTTCTGTGACTTCTTCTTTCTTCTCTGCTGACTCTCTGTGTCTGTTCTCTTTCTATTTACTTTCTATCTGATCTTTCTTTCGCTGTTGTGTTCTACTGATATCTGTGCCCTGCCTGGTTTGTCTACTCTGACTTCTGACTGTTAGGAGTCGTGCGCAAGAGCCCTGTTCCTCCCAGAATCTTTCTGGATAGGTGAGCCCTTGGTTTTTGGCCCTATCTTTCCGCAGGGCGTTGAGCTCGGCGGTTGATCTGCCGCGTGTTGGCTCAGAACGGGATTAGCCTGGCACAGATCGGAAGTTAACTTGGGGGAGGGGTGTTTTCTGGTGCTGGGATCTTACTCAAAAATAGTTATAATTTAGCCTGTTCCAGCTTTTGGGGAAATGTCGAGTAATTACGCCATCGTAACTGGAGTGGGAAATTCAGAAAATAAAACAAAGATTCGGGACTTTGGGTAGTAATACAAGAGAAGAACGCTGAGGGCCAAGGTTTTTGTAATTTACATACGTAAATTATGTCTGATGCGTTATCAGTTCTAAAATTGGTCATAACTGAATGAATTTGGGATTATTGTTTTGTTTTGTTGCCTCATTTACCCAGTGTATTGAAACACGGTAAAAGATCTTATACTCGTGATGGAATTAAGTTCGAATATTTATGTGGTATTGTTTCCACGTTACAGGTGAAATCTACTATTTTTTATAGAATCTCCAGATTTTTTTTCATGGGTCTCCAGATTTTCCTTTATCAGGGGTTGGCAGGTCTGTATAAAGGTAGTAGAATTGCCATCTTGAATTGTGATCAATACAGATAAAAAGCTAGCGTGTGATCAAATAAGTCTAGAACTGGTACATTATTAAGAATAATAAGGATTTTTGATCTGCAACTCTTTTTCAACTGGCTGAGTTGTTCTGAGTAAAAAATACTCTTTTTGGAGTTTATTGTTAGTTGTACCTAGACAGGGACCCATCAGAAGTGTTAGTCTACAATTTTCATAGTGAGGGAATGAAGGGTGTTTTAACTCAGACAGACACCAATATAATGTGATCTGTGCTTATGGTAGCAGTAGCAATAGCACTTAGACTTATATACTGCTTCATAGTACTTTACAGCCCCCTCTAAGTGTTTTACAGAGCATATTGTCCCCAAATAATCTGGCAGTGAGTAACTATGTCTCCAAACCCCTTCCTTTTGGAGGGGGCAAGGGAGAGGGAGAGGGATGTCTCTCTGACTGCAGGGAGAAAGAGAGAGGGGGAGACAAGACACAGAGAGAGAGGGGAGGGAGGGAGGGAGAAAGAGAGAGAGGGAGAGGGAGGGAAAAAAGAGAGAGGAGAGAGAGAGGGAGAAAGAGAGGGGGGGAGTGAAAGTAAGACAGAGGAAAGAGAGAGAGAGGGAGAAAGAAGGAGAGAGAGAGGGAGGGAGGGAAAGAGAGATGAGAGAGGGANGGAGGGAGAAAGAGAGAAAGAAAGAGGGAGGGAGTGAAAGAGAGGAGAGAGAGAGAAAAAGGGAGAAAGAGAGAGGGGGGAGTGAAAGAGACAGAGGAGAGAGAGAGGGAGAGGGAGAAAGAAGGAGAAAGCGAAAGAGAGGGAGGGGGAGAGAGAGAGAGAGAATAAGAGAGAGAGATCCCAGTGTTTTGTTTTCTGTGGGAAACGGGTCCAAATGACTCTGAGTATTTAAGGTTGCAGAAACAGGTAGCTAAGCTAAGTGCCTGAAGGACCCCATCCCGTCAGTGTGAGTCCAGGCACTTCAGCAAACGACATGCTGGATTCATATTAGTGGTCCACAGCATTTAAAATTATGAATTTGGTGGTCCCTGAGATCAAAAAGTTTGGAGATCTCTGCTCTAGAGGTTGTCTGTGTGTGAGCGCAGGGAGGCCCAGGGAAAGAGGGCATTGTTGGATGCGAGTGAGAGAAGGGAAAGGAGGGCATGGTGCGTGTGAGTGAAGAAAGATGAGCGGGGGGGGGTGTCATGGAGGAGAAACTTACCTGGACAACTTGGGACCTTCTCTGCTGTCTTCTTCCTTGACTTTGCTTGTGAGAAGAGAAGATCAGAATAGCGATCATGTGATCTTGGTGAGCTGGTTGCCAAGTTCCCAAATTTTGTTCATATGACAACAGGGGCACTGCAACAGCTAGAACTCGAAGGACCTGTCATAAGTCTGTTCAGTGCCATTGATTGTAACTTCAAGTGGTCATTGACTGAATGGTCGTAACTCAAGGTCTACCTATAGCTTATCCATCTCAGCAAGATCTATCAATTTCACCAACCACTGTGGGTTAATATCAAATCTTTTCATCTCTATGTATATAATAATCTCATTACAATAAGAAAGCAACCATTTATTCCTGTGTCAATTATAGAGATTGGGCACAATGTGCCTTTGAGGTGAATTCTATGCATACTGTTCCTTTTTTTTTTTTAAGCAAAGAAGAAAATCCAAAGTTTCCTCATGTTGCATTGTAGAACGGCTGATAAGCCTGGCTGAATTGGGATAATGGTCCATGTAGTCCAATAGAGTGTCCAGCCCCTTACTGTATATCTATGAAGTCTACCCAAATATGGACAGCCTTTTCCACTGTTATGTTCTAGAATAGGGCTCTCCAACGTTGGGAACTTTAAGCCTGGGGGACTTCAACTCCCAGAATTCCCCAGCTAGCTGCCAAGGTTGGAGACCCCTGTTCTAGGAGGAGCTGTGATGTCTATGATTCATATAGCCACAAGGAGTAAGAAGATCTAGAAACCACTGATAGCCAATTTTAAGTCCTCTTTAAAACTGTGTAAATCAGCGTTTCACAACCTCAGCAACTTGAAGATGTGTTGACTTCAACTCCCAGAATTCTCCAGATGAATTCTGGACTTGTAGTCCACATATTTTAAAATTGCTGAAGTTGAAAAACACTGGTGTCAACTCAGGAACATCATCATCTCTGATCGCATTTCTTTCTTTCTTTCTTTCTTTGTTTATTTATTTATTTGTTTGTTTGTTTGTTTGTTATATGGTGATGTTACATTAGCCATGGAACTACAGTGCTACTACAAAGTAGTAGTTTGGCTGCCAATGATTTCCAGTCTGTTCTGCTCACAATCACACATTACCCAAAGTGCACCACACTATCTCCCACACTCATAAGACTTGATAGCATTCTGCAATTTCATCTGGGGTTTTTCCCACCACCAATGTAACCTTGCATTTGGACAAATCCAGCATTGGTTGAATTTGAATTGCTGCTTGAAAGGCCGTTCCCCCACCACCACCACCACCAAAGTAGTACCTATTTATCTACTTGCATGTAGCATGCTTTCAAACTGCTAGGTTGGCACAAGCTGAGGCAAGTGACAGGAGCTCCCTCCATCGTGTGATGTTAGAGCTCGAACTGCTGGATGTGATGCTAGAGCTCGAACCTTCTCCAGCATCCTTAAGCCACTGATCCACTGTGCCTTCTCTATGGTGGCAGTCAGTTAAGTGGTTTGACTGTTGTATGAAAAAGGTTTTCCATTTATAGGTCCTGAATCAATCCACAAACTTTCTCTGCCTGCTTTTCCTACACAATGCATGATTATCTGTAGCCTTCCATCTTTCTTCTTCTTGCTCCACGAAACAGTATATTTTTTCCATGTAAGAATGCTGTTTTAGTTCTGTAACATTTTTGATTGGCCATTCCCCCCATCTTTTTGCAATGCAGAGTGACATGGGGATGTTTTAGTACATCTTGCTTTGTGTGCAGGTGAACTGAAATTGTTTCGGGAGAAGACATCAACTCTTTCTTCCCAGAAGAACAGAATTAAGTTGTTTCTGCTCGAAGTCTATCACACTGCTGCTGCTGCTGCTGCTGCTGCTGTTGTTCAAAAGCTAAGAGCAATGCCTTTTCATCTTGCCTTTCTTTTAACATCAAATGACTTTGGATCGATCCCAGGCAAACCTTGTGGCCTGCTTCCCCATCCTTGGCCCCGTGGTAGACAATAAAGCTTGGCACCCAGTTTTCACACAATGGCTTTGACATGTTCATTAATATTTGTGTTGGGGCCCCCAAGATCATGCAGGAGAGATTTACACTCAGGCAAAATATCTGAGAAATTTCAAGGGAAGCCAAACAAGAAACAGGAGGGGGCGCTTGCAATTTTTCAAGCAAGGGTCCAGATATCCCCAGCATCCTTTCTGCAGGCTCAGACCTGCTAGGGCTTGCCAGGAATCAAGGCACGGCTGAAGCCAAGGGGCGGAGTCAGGCAGATGGAGTGGGGTCCTTATTTGTGCTGTTTTCCTTTTTTGGTCTCCATCTCTTTTGTTCCAATGTTGAATGGTGGTGGTGGGGGGGGGGGGNGTGGGGGGGGGGGGGGTTGGACTCTGTCAGCCTTCCAAGTCCTCTTGTTCTATCTCTTCTTCCCTCACCCCCTCCTCTTCCCGTCTCAACCCCTGGTGTTGCAGAGCAAGCTGTTCGCTCCTGTTGGCAAGACTTGCTTGTCTTATGGTGTTGACCTTGGCCAGTTCTTGCTGCGGCTGGAGTGGGATTATACCATAAATTCCTGTCTTCTAGGAATCTAGCCTGGGAAAGCAAGGAGAAATTTGATTAAAATGCTTGACATCTTACCACATAACGGAGCCATTTGGCACAGAAACCTGAGTCTTGGGATGGGGGTCTATGTACAAGCCAAAGTGGATAGGGGAGCAGCCGGGGAGAAGTGGTGTTAAGGAAAGCATTTTTGACCCATGCACAACTGGGCACTGGTGGAATCAGAGTGCTTAAGAGGCCTGGAGTTCAAAGATGGGAAAGCAGAACGCAGCAAATGTTTGCATGCTGAGGCAATCCATGTCTGTTTGTGGCTAGAAGCAATCTTATAACTCCCAAACTATCCAGGAAGGTCTCTGCCTGTCAGGACCTTGCAGTCAAACGTTCAAGCTGGGCAGTGGAAGAAATGAAAGGGAGGCAGAGAGACAAAGGGCCATGGGAACTGACCAGACTGAGCTATTCTGAACCGAAATCCTCTCTCTACTGTCTTGGGAGCACGCTCTTTTCAACTAACTAGCACATCTTTCTTGCTTGACATTAGTCCCCTTTTCTCCAAAGAAAATTTCATTGGGTTGGGTTCGCACAATATGCTTAGATGAGATGAAAATGGGGTTAGATACAAATTCCTGGCTCACCTTGTTGGGGAAACCCAGCCCTTGTCTTTATCAAACCAGCATACCAACCCTGCCATTATCTATTTCTTTTCTTGGGCATAACATGTTATCGGTTGTGGGTTGCTAATCCAGGCTGAGGATTTGAAGAAACTGTGTCAACCCAGCTACTGTATTAAGTAAGGCTTTCTCCTTGGAATGGGGAAAGAACAGTCCTTGCGGTTGTTGCTGCACAGGGCTTGAACCCAGCTGTGATGCAGATGTTTCTGCTTTCATTCCACCTGTAGCTCAGCCACCAATCCCCACAGCAAAGGAGGTTGAACTCAGGAAAAGGAAAAGGGCTGAATGCTGGGATGAAGATCAGCTCATTGAAACAGGCTGTGCTGGAGAGAAGTGTGAAAATGTGAAATAGGCATGGTTTTGACTGGGAGAGAAGTTTTATTGCTGTTATTTTCTCATCAAGAATGGCCATCAATTGGCATGCCATCTGTAGACTGGGATATATGTGTAATATACCAAAGTTTGTCATAGATGAGATATTTTACATACTGGAAGATAACATGTATGCATGTAAGATTATATTCAGCTATATAGGCATGGCATGCATTTAAACAGCCATACCCAGGCAATGCAGGACCATGTGTATGCATTTCTCTTATTCTGAAAAACTGTTTTAGTCCCATTGGGAATGGATCAAGAAGACAAGAAGGAAAGTGTATTGGATACATTCTCTGCCTTCAGTTATTTGTAAACACAATAAAGGTTGAATACAAACAAATAAATAAATGAATACAAATTTTGAATCACATCTGAGCTGCATCAAAGTCACTTGGGATTTGGGGAGGGATGAGGGAAATGTGACAGCAAGAAAGTTGGAGCACCTGTACAGTCCGAAGTGATCTGTGGAGTTTGGAGACTCCATCAGTTGGCAAGGAAGACAAGGAAAAGGGGGAACAAATGTGTGCAACATAAGAAAAGATATCGTGGATATCAAGGAAACTTTTGCATTAAGAATTCCACCATCTTAACACTTCCCTTGCCCAACAAGCAGTTTTGGAATGCTCTTTGGTCATTCTTACCCAGTCATCCCAAAGACTTTAGCCAAATCAACCACCCTCCTCTCCCCACTCTCCCCCCACAAGTAAGGGAATGCAAAAAATGCAAGCATGCCTTCCCTAACCTTTTCTCTTTTTAAAAAAATAAATTTTATTAAGTTTCCAAATTTTAAAAAACATAAAATAAAACTTTATACATTGTTAACAACATCAAGACATCTTTTGCATTTCCTCACATTTTTCAGAATATGTATTTACTTATTCCTTTACTATTGCATCTTACTCTTACTATAAATCAATATCTTTTATCCTTACATCTCAATCTTCTCCGTGGTATATTTACATACTTACATATTTCCTCATTATTTTCCTAATTGCCATTTTATTTTCTTTTTATTTCTAAACCACTCATACCAGGCATCCCAGACCCTATAATAAATTGAATCTTCTCTGTCTTTTATTTTCATCGTTAGCCTGTCCATCTCTATACAATCTATTATTTTTTTAATAACTATGCCTTCCGGTGGAACCCTTTTTTCCTTCCAGAGTTGAGCATATGAAATCCTTGCAGCTGTTAATTTATATAACATAATATATCTATCTGTTTTATTGCATTTTTGTGTTAGTATACCTAATAAAAAAGTTTCCAGATTAAATTCAATTTTCTGATTCGGGATCTCTTCTATCCATTGTCTAATTGTATTCCAATATTTTTTCACTTCCTGCATGTCCACCAGGTATGAAAATAAGTGTCTTTTTCTTTTCCACATTTCCAACAACTTGGGTCTGAGTTAAACATTTTTGCCAATCTAGCGGGAGGAAGGTGCCATCTGTAGAACATTTTGTATTGATTTTCCTTGTATGCTGTGGATGTAATAAGTTTGTAACCTTTTCTCACTAACCAGAAACAAACCTCAAATAGGCCACTGTTTTCTCAGCCACTCCAAAGGCAGGGTGAGGGCACCAAGGCATTCCAATTGTTTAGCTGGCTTATCAGGGAAAACCTGGGCTTCAGAAGGCGAGTCTTGCTGAGGGTTCCCAGCAAAGGGGAAACTGCTTCCTCCTAAGGCCTGCAGGGTTCAATAGCAAAAATAGTAAAATGGAAGTTTTTCAAATTAAGACGTTGGACAGTCAAGTTGGGGGAAAATCTCAGGTGCCTAAAGATGACACCACGGTGGGAACCTAGGAATATAATATTGTCCTGGGCACAGCACCCACACCTTGTAAGGCCATGCTCTGGAAATCAGCTCAGTGTAATTGAATGTAGGGACACGTAGCTTCCACGAGTTTAAACATAGAATGGAATTGGGGAAATTACCCTTTCAAAAATAAATGGAGTTCACGGAGCACAGGAAGGAAACCTACTCCACCTCTGCCTTATCTCCCCATGCTCTGCTACCTAAAGCAATTTCTTCCCAGTTTGGCATTGACACCAGGCCTGAAGCTGATTGTGAAAAAAAACAACTCCATGTAGAAGCTAAAGTTGGTTCAGGGACAGATTTTCCATTGAAACATAGAACGGGAAGGAAAACATCTATGAATGTTCTCCTGTTCTTTCAAAAGAATGTAAGGAGTGTCCTTCTGGATCAAATCAAAGGATTGTCTAGTTCAGTCTTTTGTTTTTATAATGGCCTCAGAGAAATCATGAAAATACACTACCTTTGCTTTTGAAAGTATTGCATATTTGCCCTGAGTAGCCCGTATTAATTCTCTCCTCCATCAAAAGCCTGGGCTTTGGAGGCATAATAATCTCTGGCATTCACAATACCAGTAGATGGCACCCACTTCCCTCCCCTAATTTGGAAATAAAAGTAAAAATGGCTGAAGTCTGAACAAATTCCACAAGTTCTCTTTATTGTTCCATAAGAACGCATGAGATACCAATCAGCTCTTTTAATAAAACCCGATTTCCTATTTTTAAAATGAAAAAAGACAGGGCATGAAATTCCATCCAAAATCACACCATCTGCTTGAAAAGATTAATGAGCCCCAGTTTATGCCATATTTTGAATTGTTTTAAAACATATGTTCCAATTTGTCTAATTGCCACAAAGTTTTCATCCTTCACACATTGTTGATGTTTTAACTTTCTGCAAAAGTCTACCTTATAATGAAACATAGCAAGACCTTTTTCCCTGATCCATTTCTTTTGTTTTCTCAGAAGAATTGGCATTGCATAAAAGAATGCAAGTGCCTACAATCAACTAGGCAAGCATACAGTGGCTGGGGTGGGGTAGAGCTGACAACATAAAAAGAATGGGATTTTCAGGTGGTTTCATTTTTTAAGGGAAGATTGTTTTTTAAAAAAACAGGGTTAAGCCTATTTTAGAATTTTTTGATATTTTCTTCCTTAAAATGAAAGGAAACTGCACTACACTTCCATCAAAAGTGATGTAATTTAGCAGCCCCAATTCGAGAGGAGCAACGATTTTATACTTAAGCAAGCAAGCAAGGTTTACCTAAGGTTTTCACTTAGGCAAGAAAAACTACCGTATATACTCGCATATAAGCCGACTTTAGAACGCTTTTTTTTTTTCCCCAAAAATTTGGGGGTCAGCTTATACGTGCATAAATCTGATTTGCTGGAGCAGCGACTTAGCGTGGCGGCTTCGCGCGATGAGTCCAAGACTCTTATCGCCTTCGCACGATGAGAGTCAAGACTCTTATCGCGCGAAGCCGCTGCCTGACTTCGCACGATGAGAGCCAAGACTCTCATCGCGCGAAGCCGCCACGCTAAGTCGCTGCTGCAGCCCTCGCCTGGCCTTTTGCAGCCCTCGCATGGCCCTTTGCAGCCCTCGCATGGCCCTTTGCAGCCTTTCTCCCTGGATGGACCATGAGCCGCAACTTTGCCCTGCCGACTTTTCCCTCTGTATTTTTCCCTCTATATGTGAGTTTTTGCAAAATGCCTCATTTTGCGGGAGAGATCGGCTTATATGCGAGTATATACGGTAAATGTACAGGTACAGATTAGATGAAACATGGCTCAATAGCAATAACTGTGAGAGGGATCTGGGGTCTTACTGGATAATCAGTTTAATGTGAGCCAGCGTTTGCAGCAGCTGCCCCCCCCCCAAAAAAAACCCACAACGCAGTCCTAGACTGTATTAACAGAGGGATAGAATCAAGAGCAAGTGAAGTGTTAATACCACTTTATAATGCCTTGGTAAGGCAGTATTCCACACTTGGAATACTGCATTCAGTTTTGCTCAGTATAAAAAAGATGTTGAGACTCTGGAAAGAGTGCAGAGAAGAGCAACAAAGATTATTAGGGAGCTGGAGGCTAAAGCATAATGAAGAATGTTTGCAGGAATTGGGTTTGTCTAGTCTAGTGAAAAGAAGGATTGGGGTGACATGATAGCAGTGTTCCAATATTTGAGGGGCTGCCACAAAGAAGAGAGGGTCAACTTATTTTCCAAAGCATCAGAAGGCAAGACAAAGAGCAGTGTTTGGAAACTTATCAAGTAGAAAACCAACCTAGAACTAAGAAGAAATTTCCTAACAGTGAGAACAATAAACCAGTGGAAGGGCTTGCCATCAGAAGTTGTGCGTGTTCTATCACTGGAGGCTTTTAAAAAGAGATTGGGCAGCCCTTTGTCTGAAATAGTGTAGGGTCTCCTACTTGAGCAGAAGATCAGACTAGAAGATTTCCAAGGTCCCTTCCAACTCTTATCTGTTATTCTGCTTTGGGCACCTCTAAGTTAAAGGGTCTTGAGAAACAATGTTGAAGCAAATTGTTTAATAATTTGATTTATCATAGGACAATTCCTCAGTAGGCTATCTGCTTTGCTTATAAATTTGCTCAAACATTGGTACACCCGGCACATCTATTTGAAAGGATCACCTGAGGGACATTGGAAAGTTGTTTTCTATGAGAATAAGCAACATTGCATCACATGTATCAAGAGATTGACAAAGGGTAGGAAGCACTGGACATTGTGCTCCTGGCTTAAGGAGGCAGCAAATAATGCTGCTGCAATCCTTTGATCAGAGTGGAGGGAAGTTTTTTACTACCAACATCCCATCCAAACAATAGCCCGAAGCAAGGAAAACTGCATTACATACTTGCCCCTGGGTCTGAGATCTGGGATTTCAAATGTGTAACTGCTAAGCAGGCTTGAGGCTTGGCAGCACTCATTAAAGAATCGAAGAGCTGGGACTCACTGATAGAATTCACTCAGTCCAAAGCTGATCTTAGAGACTTGGAGCTGAGCCCAGGGGACTGCCAGCTTGAATTAATTCAAAAGAAAAAGGCCTGAAGCACAGGCCTGGGAAGAGGCTGAGCTGGCATGAAATTGATCCATAGACCATTTGGCCTGCTAGAGAGAAGCGATACTGAATAGTCTTTGTTAGTATTGACTCCCATGAGGACCTGACAATTAAGGCCCTGGGCTGGGATTTAATGATCTGGTGACCTTCAGCGACTTTTGAAATAGGCTGTGAAAACAATGGTTGAAATGTCCCTCTTTGAGCCTTTCTTCCAGGCCTGTGGAAATGCTTTCTCCAATGGATATCATCACAGCTCCAGGCTGTGGCAATTGGCCACAGTGCCCAGATCTGGAGCTGGAGAAGAGTTGTTGAACTCAGACGCTAAGGGCTAGTTGCAATATGAAGTGGGCCAGGAAGAATGTGCTCGACGGTTTGCCCTGAGGTAAGGCAGGTTGGGCTCTGCTTCTTTATCTCAGGCTTCTGTAATCCAAAAGCTGCAGGTTTCTCCTTTCCCTGATGACATTTCCAGGTGGCTCATTAGCTTATTGCCCCATGATGATCCAGGAACATTCAATAGTCAAGTGTCAGGTTATGCTAGGAACATCCATCAATGCTCTCTCAAAGAGCTTTCAGAGGTTTCCACAGATGGCTGGGAATTCAGGGAGTTAGGACCTTGTGGGAAGTAGGATATATGCTGAAAGCCAATTTGATGTAATGGTAAAGGCAATGAATTAGGAGCAGGGAGGCCAGAGTCCTTCCTTAGGCATGGAAACCAACTGGCTGATTTTGGGTCAGGAACTGTCTCTCAGTTCTAGGAAGGAGGGCAAATCATTTTTGAAGAGATTTCCAAGACAAGGCATGGAAGTCATCAGGAGTGAAGCCTGACTTGAAGGGAGACCACATCCAAAGAATGTATTTTAAATTGATGTGTATTTCTATGTGCAGAAATCTAATTTTATCAGGAAGTTGACTACCAGCTTTTTTTTATTCAAGCCAGATACAACTTGAAAACTTGCCCATGGCATATGACTTGTGAATCTTCTGTGTATTTTCTGACCACATCAAAAAAATGTATACTTCTCTCTTGGCAATAAAATACTTTTTTGAGCATGAGCAGAATATCTTTTTATTTGTATTTCACCACTGATGCAAACACCCTTTCAGAAAATTTTTATTTTTCAGCGGTGAAGTGTGTGAAATAATAACAAGATTGAAGACACTGGGGATCTACAGAGCCTTTTATCATTGAGCAGACACAATTAGGCCAAAACTAACTGGAAATTTACAAAAGAGAGAGAAGCATTTTTTGGTCACATCAAATCTGAGAACTCAATGAGGAAAAAGCAGAAGAGGAAGAGAAGATCCTTAGTGCTCTCTGAGCTTGGCTGTTTTCTTGCAGACATTTCATTACCCAAAAAGGTAAATATCATCAGTTCTAGCTATGCTGATGATGTTACCACATTGTTAAGAAAACAACCAAGCTCAGAAAGCATCAAGGACTGCTTGTTTCAACCCTGAGCTACAAATATTCTCCTTTATAGGAACATAAGAAGTAGCAGGAGCAACAGGTTTGGGAGGGCAATCCTCAGTTACTTCCAACTCAGTGGTGGTATTCATTTTTTTTTTACTACTGGTTCTGTGGGCATGGTGTGGCTTGGTAGGTGTGGCAGGGGAAGGGTACTGTAAAATCCCCATTCCCTCCCCACCCCACCCCACTAACCTGCTTTCCAGCTCCGTTCTCCTGTGCAGGGCAACAAAGGGAGGCCCAGCCAATCAGCTGGGACTCAGGAGGCAGAGAATAGATGGGGGGCAGGTGATTCTGCTTCCCATGGGAAAACCGGTTTTCCAGAACTGGTGAAAACTGGCTGAATACCACCTCTGTTCGAACTGCATTCAGTATAATTAGGTGTTTCCAATGGAAGGGTCATGTCTAGCTTAACAGGAGTAGCACTCACGAGGATTATGAATGCACTAAAGAAATGAAACATGTTGGAAGGACATGTGTTATAAGTGAGGGCGATTCAGTGGATTAACAGGCTGGTTGGATGAAAGCAGCATCCTAATGAAGACAGGGTGGGATGCTTCCTATCCAAGTTTGTCTGCCAGGACTTTTTCAGTATACTGGGGTTTCTAAATATGCCATTTTGTCTTGTCTCAGACCCCTGCAGGGACTGTATCTCCAGCTGATATTAGCAGAGCGTGCAGGACAACTCACCAAAGGGTTGCAAGGCACAACAGAAAACAACTTCCCCAACTCTCAGGGGTCCACTTAAAAAGTGGAGCAATGTGGGGACGCTGTGTTATCAATTTTACAATCCAGCCCTCACCAAAAGGTCTTGGTATGCATTGATGGATGTTAATTGAAACCAGAAAGGCTGGATCCAGGCAGACAAAATACAGGGCTGAGTCAAAGCAAAGAAGACCCAGCCAGCTCCTGGTTGACAAGTCCAATTGGATCATGGCTCACTGCAGTCAGGGGAGGGGCTTGTCTTCCAGATTCCCACCTGCTTTCTATGCAAGCTGGGCCAAGGGCTGACTTTCTGCAGGAACCTAGTTGTTGCTGGTATGTACATTTAGTTCTTAGAATGCTGAGCTGGGAGTTTTAAACCTGAGAGCCTTATTCTTTCCCCCTAGAACAGGGGTTTCAAACCTTGGCAACTTTAAGCCTGGTGGACTTCAACTCCCAGAATTACCCAACCAGATTTGTTGGCTGGGGGATTCTGGTAGTTGAAGTCCTCCAGGCTTAAAGTTGCTATGGTTGGACACCCCTGCCCGAGAATGCCATGAGGTTCTATCATGCAGAACTATAAGATAGTCTGATGACCTCCATTGAAATCTCTTTGCAATCCATGATTTATGCAACTGTTAGAAATAATTCTACACGTTAGGGCTGTGATGGTATCCCTCTGTCAAGAGGTTGACTACCATGGGCTCGGAAAAAGTTTCCAGTGGATCTAAAATGACCCTATCAATTCAACCTATGCAAGAAGCTAAAGCTGGCCTTGGCTTTTTTCCAATCAGCCTCTGTGGGACAGGCAATTCTACAGGATCTCCAAATTAATCCACATTCAGTATAGAGATTAGGCAGCATAACCTTAATTAATCCACATCCAGTGTATTAATTAATCCACATCCAGTATAGAGATAAGGCAGCATAACTCACTCCAGCAAAAGCACATGCACGCATGCGCGCACACACCCACCAAGGCTAGAACTGGAAATCATGCAGGAACCTAAGAGGGAACTTCATCTGAAGATGGATAATTGTGTTTCTACTGCTGGGGTGCAAATGGCTGCAGCGTGTGCAATGAATTACCACACCCACACAATTACAGAATAGAACAGCTTGCCTTCATAGGAGGCTGTCTGTGGAATTTTAACAGGAGACTGATACTCGTTCCAAATCGGAAATGGACAAAGAGTTTCTAATTTTAATTCACAAAGAACATGGTTCATGATGATCAGAGTTTAGGAAAACATTCTTAATAAACCCAGAGATCCTGGGCCTGGCCTCCTCACCATGTTTCTTGCACCTTGATGCAGTTCACTCTGTACACAGGATGGCTCTCAGTAGGACATGAGGTGGTCTTTGTTTTTCTGTGCAACAAATGCTTCATCCCCTTGTTTTTGACACCTTTGACCTGGTACTCTCTCTGCCTTGACTCTCCTTTCCACTTGCACGGATGTTTTCCTCACCAAGGCAAAGGGGCCTGTTGCTGGCAGGTGCACCATGGCTGGTCTCTGGTGGCCAGACCTTATCCATGAAGTTGCATTCCTGTGGGTGGAGGCAGATCCCCGCTGCTTGGCTGCTGGAGCACTTGCTGTGCAAAAGCAACTTGTGCCAGGGCCAAAATCTTCCAGAGAAATAAAATAAACATAGTTCTAAATGGAGGCAGGAATGAATGAAGTAACATGGAAGGTATGATGCTGTTCCACCCCACTTGGCCACGCCTCTCCCGCCTCCCCCCCCCCAGCAGCTTCATCCAAAGTCCANTATGATGCTGTTCCACCCCACTTGGCCACGCCTCTCCCGCCTCCCCCCCCCCAGCAGCTTCATCCAAAGTCCACAGACATTCTCCCAAGAGGGAGTTTCAGGGGGGAGGGCGGTGTAGAGGGGAAGGGAAGACTGTCGGGGTAAATCAAGGTGGCTTGGCCTTTTTTCAGAAATGGCCTCTCTTTGAAAATGTCATTTGTGGATTGGTAGTGCATGAATTGGTGCCAATATCTCAAACTCTTCTAGAGAAGGAAAGTCCAGGCTGACTGTGAAAGTTATTCAAGGGAAGGCTCTCTGTATAAGCTTAGAGCAAGGGTGTCAAACTCAATTTCATTGAGGGACGCATCCGGATTGTGTTTGACCTCGGGGGGACTTGGGGGGGGGGACATGGCCAGAGGTGGTATTCAGCAGGTTCTGACCAGTTCTGGAGAACCGGTAGCAGAAATTTTGAGTAGTTTGGAAAACCAGCCAATACCGCCTCTGATTGGAGATTTTACATCTCCTTCCCTTGCCACACCCACCAAGCCACGCCCACAGAACCGGTAGTAAAAAAATTGGAATCCCACCACTGGCGTGCCCAGCTCAATGTCACTTGTGTCGGGGCCACCTTTGGTGGCCCAAGCACTCTGCCAAAGAAAACAGAGCTCGGGAGGGCTGCGTGAGGCCCTTCAGAGCTCAGTTTTCGCTGGCAGAGGGTTGCAGGAGGCCATCGCAGCCAAAAACAGAGCTCAAAGGAGCCATGCGAGGTCCTCCCGAGTTCTGTTTTCACTGGCAGGGCACCGTGGGCCAGTCCTCCGCTGTTTCCAGGGTGGCTCTGTGGGCCTGATCTAAGCACCCCACGGGCCTTGAGTTTGACACCCCGGCTTAGAGGATCTGTCCTTGGAAAATGGGAAGTATGGGAACTCTTTCGAGCTTCCAGAGAAGAAACGGGTTATAAATCAGAGGTGATATTCAGCAGGTTCTGACCAGTTCTGGAGAACCAGTAATGGAAATTTTGAGTAGTTTGGAGAACCAGTCAATGCCACCTCTGACTGGAAATTTTACAGTGTCCTTTCCCTGCCACGCCCACAGAACCAATAGTAAAAAAATTCAAATCCCACCACTGATATAAATCTATCCTCACTTTCATCTCAACTTCATCTTCTCACTGCTTTTGTAGAAGGAAGAGATCTCAACAGCCCTCTGAGGTAAGCCAGGCAGATGAGCTAATTCTACTTTATTGTAAAACTACATTCACAAAATCTTGCAAGTCTGAAGGTCCAACTTTCTGCTGCCATTTTTAACCATCTGTTCAGTTAGGGAGGGTCCATCCTCAGTTTCTTTTCCTGGCTGTTAAGCCACTGGGGGCTCCTACCTCTCTTATCTGATTGTTTCCTAGGACTTTGAAGTCATTTACATTTCCCATTACAGTTCAGGATGTCTCTGGTGCAGTGCCATTTTTCATTTCCTGCTAAAGGCATCCCATCTATATCTCCAGGGCTACTCAGCCCTGAACCTTTTGTTGTCATTTTATGGCAAAAATGGGTGACACACTATCCCATCATTTTGGAGTGGGAGACATATGAAGTAGACTTAGTCTGACCCAGCGGTGTTTTCATTAGCATGAGTTAGAAGTGAAAATTTAATGCTCTGAGACAGTCTTCTGCAAAGTATCAATTACAGGAAAGCAAAAACAACCAGAGACCTATTATTTCCATGGCCTGTTTGTGAGTTATCCAGAGGCCTCTGGATGACTTCTATAGGAACACAGATGATATATTTGATGGGCCTTTGGTCTCCTCCACCAGGATTCTTCTTAAACTTTTATACCATAATTCCATCCAAGCCAACAGAAAAAGTAAGAGACTTTGGCGTAAAAATAGGGCTTTATAAGTCCCAATGAGTGTCAACAGTTTGTGAAACCAGGAGAGAAACAGTAATTAGTTCCAGAAACCAGAGTTGTGAACTATTTTATTGTTTGCCTAAAGGAAGCAACACCAATCAAAGTTGGCCTTCCTAGTTCTCTCTCTCAAGCATAGACATGATTACAAATCCCTGTTCCACAGCTCTTCACTTTGGATGGTCGCATCCAGAACCTCTCTTCAGGTTCAACCCACATTTAAACTCCTGTGCTGATATTGAGCCTTATATATGCCAAGCTCCTTATCTAAACTGTCTTCTCGACTTCCCTTCCCATCCTAGTGCAGGGGACAAATTTGGCATCTTTCCTTTGTCCAAATTCTGCCTAAGTAACATCCTGCTTGGGTGAAGGAAACTCCTTAGCTTCTTACCACTAATGAAACTCACAATCCATGACCTCATTCTGAATTATCCAAGTTCACATCTCCATCTGGCTTCTTTTCAAGTCTCTTCTGTATAGCATGAACGAGGAATTCTGTCATCCTCCAATCTAGCCAAATAATCAGAAATTTTCAAGGAAAAGACTTTGTAGAATTTTCATATACTTCATCTCGTGAGATGATCAGGTGTATGCATAAAACTCATAATTAGTAATGAAGAGAGGGAGGGGGAGGAAGAGATTTTGGAATTTTCTAAGGTATTTCTTTCAACTCCATATACCTAGAAGTCTCTCAGCTTTGTGAGTGGTTCCATTTCCCCCTTTAAATTCTTCCTTAAAATGGACAACCCCTTGACTTTTGTCATGAAAGTGAAACTAACAGCAAAGATATGGCATTGTTCCTGCACATATATATCTCTTCCCTCATCCCTTATTTCTCTCTTCTTGCCTTTCTGATATGGTTAGCAGCTGCAGATCCTTGGGCCAAATCCAGCCTTCGAAGGAGATTTTTGGAACAGAATTAATTCACTGACAGATTAGTTTAAATATTATTTAAATGGTAATATAGATTCCTTGGAAAAGTAGATTAAACTACAGTATAATAAACAATGTTTTCATATCCTTTTATGCTTGTATGTTTACTTTCCTTTCCCTTCCAGTAACTAAGCTCTAAGTGGCTCAATGAACAATTTAATTGTTACATTAAATCATTACCAATCATTTAAAAATTCAAACCAAATTAAATAAAAAAAAGAGTCAAGAGCTAGGAAGAATTAACCAATTACATGAAGAAATATAATACAGCTATTCCAAACATTCAATTAAATCTTAAAGTACAAATGTTTGCGTTATTAATGGAATAATAGACTATTAAAAGACAAAATATGACAACAAGGAAGATAAAGGGTGACCCTGGAAAAATACACCATAGCTTACCTTCTACAGCAGGGCTGTCAAACTCCCGGCCTGTGGGCCAGATGCATCCTGCATTGGCCACGCCCATGTCTGGTTTAGCGAAGAGGGAAAAGCCCACATACATCACATGATGCTGCCATGACAATGTGACTTTGACACCCCTGTTCTACAGCCTGATAGTTTTTTCTCAACCTCAGCAACTTGATGTGTCAACTTCAGCTCCCAGAATTCTATACATCTTAAAGTTGTTGAGATTGGGAAAGATTTGTTTTAGGAGAAAGCCAAAGAGTTGGAAGGCAGATATCAGCTAGATTTCCAGCCTCCAGCTCAGTGGTGGGATTCTAATTTTTTTACTACCGGTTCTGTGGGTCTGGCTTGGTGGGCGTGGCAGGGGAAGGATATGTAAAATCTCCAGTCAGAGGTGGGATTTGCCGTTTCTCCAAACTACTCAAAATTTCCACTACCAGTTCTCCAGAACTGGTCAGAACCTACTGAATACCACCTCTGATTGATATCCCATTTCTTCTCTGGAAGCATGAAAGAATTCTCATATTTCCCATTTTCCAAGGAGAGATCCTCCAAGCCAGGGGTCTCAAACTCAAGGCTCAAGGGTCGGATCCAGCCTGTGGGGTGCTTAGATTAGATCCAAACCTGGCATGAGCACAGATGGGGCCATTCCTTCCAATAAAAGAGTTTGTCAATACTAGTGGCATCCTATTGCCCTACCATTAATTTCAACATGGTATGGGAACATCTACTTCCCATATTCTGTGGTGGATATTTCTGTCCTCAGTGAGTCCTTCCCTGCCACTGCCTCAAAAGGTATCTGTTTGCTTTCTCTGGATCTCCTCCAAGGGAATGAGGAACAATAAGGGGTCATTGACCCTACATCATTGCCTTTGGACACACTACATGCAACTCTTCCCAAATAGACAATTTTAATTTACACTCAGGGCTTTTTCTAAGTAATTGTTTGAGTCCTTGGCTCTTTCTCCAGAAGTTCTCAATCTACCTCATTCCTTCTGCATGGCAAGTGCAAAGCTCATCAACATTCCAGTATAATAAAGATTTGGGAGGTAGAGGGGGGAAGAAGGTACAGCAAGTACTCGTATAGTTGGGAAAACTACTTTGCTGGAGCTGAGTGCCAATACAGAACTTGGGAGTTCTTTGACAAACCAGCTGCAGGCAGAGCCTGGCTAAAAAGTTCTGGATCCCCATGATGTGTCCAGATGGGGCACTTGCTGGCAATTCCCCCTCACTCTCTTGGCCAAGTTACCATGTTGGGTTTTTCTTACATGCCTAATCAACACTCATGCATGAGAGCTGATTTTTGTAATGCTTTCATGCTCCCTGAGCAGAGCAGTGTTTCTGAATCTAGGTTCTCTGTGATGAGAGAGTTCAGCTTCTAATAAGTATATGTGCAGTACTAGACATTGCTGAACTCTTTATTTATTACATTTATATCCTATGGATTCTAGTTGTGCTCATATTATTTTCCACTGTAGATTTTTTTAAAAAAATACCTACCTCATGTAGGGTAATTTTGGATATGAAAATAACTGTCGGAAGGTCATCCAGAAATCTTCAAATCCTGGTATGGCCTTGAACCACAATCTCCTTGGAATACATAGAGATTGGGTATGTATCTGGCCCTCACGGGATAGAGCCCTCTACCTGGTTCTGCGTTGAAGTTGCCCTGTAGACTCGCAGAAAGAACATTATAGCATAATCATGTACTAAAAATTAGGAATGAACTGTTTTTCTATTACTCTAATCAGTTTTTAATTTGTTTTGCAAAACCTTAATGGTTTTTATTGTAAAGTATTCTATCATATCTCTCTCTCTCTCATCTATTATCTATTATCTATCATCCATCTCTTTTCTGTCTATCTATCTACCTATCCCTCCCTCCTTCCTTCCTTCCTTTCATCCATCCATCCATTCCTTTTCCCTTCCAATCTTTTTGCACTTTCTATTTTTTCTTGTTTATATTCTCCCTAGTTTGTGTTCGTTTTTTATAATTCGCCTTTATAATTTTAAACTTCAATTTAAAAAAAAAATAAGAGAAAAGGATTCCATGACAGACTAAAGGGGAAAACAGTTCACTTTTAAATGAAGCCAATTTTATACCATAAGAGCTGCGGTTCCCAAACTGAGCATGACAGGAGAATTGGGTGCATCAGATGACTCACAGGGGTACCGCAGGATATTTTAAATTGGGACTTAACTACTTCATAAATGGAACAATGATGTATTTCTTTTGGCCTAAGGGCATCATGAATAAATTACAGAGACACAAAGAGCACTGAGAATTGAGAAAGACTGAGCACTTCTGCAACAGAACTTTGTTTTTTGAAAAGAGTTTCTGAGATTTTTTTAAAGCAAAGAGATTCTGCAGTCTGAAATAATGTAACAATTCTATTTTAAATAAAGACCAGTTAAACAGAACCAACTCTTAAATAATGCAAAAACCTGACAAAGGGCATATTCTAATTCCTTAGGTAAAATGTTTCTTCCAACTTTAGCCTAATTCTAGGAAAACTGGTGACACAAAAGTCTTCATCTCTTTGGGGAAAAAAAGGGGTGGAGACAATAGAATTCACCATTACCAGTTTTCATCATGGTACAGAATTTTTGCAGGCCGTGACAACCCTGAGGAACCTGGTACAGATATATATATTACCTAGAGATGAAAAAAGGGACCCATAATTGGCATGCCATTGACAAAGGGCTGAACACAATCTTCTTTTGGCCTGTTTACTCTCAAACTACAAAGTGAGTAGAACTAAGGGAGAAATTTCCTGACAGTGAGAACAATAAACCAGTGGAACAGTTTACCTCTGCAAATTCTGAATGCTTTATCACTGGAGATTTTTAACAAGAGGTTGGACAACATTTATCTGAAATGGTATAAGGTCTCCTGCCTGAGCAGGGGGATTAGACTAGAAGACCTCCAAGGTCACTTCCAACTCTGTTATTTTGTTATTCTGCTTCCATATAGATAAACTTCCAATCACTCATATGTATTCTTCCCAATCTGCATTAATGTTTGGAAACTTTGCTCTGAATGAGATCTGATTAAGCCTTGTAGACCAGAAGGACAAATAGGTCTGAGGAAGCATGAGCGTAATAGGACTTTGTTGAAGGACATTTATTTATTTTTTTAACTTATATGTCATTAAAGGACATCTGTTTATATTTATCTATCATTTATCTATCATCTATCTATCTATCTATCATCTATCTATCTATCTATCATCTATCTATCATCTTTCTCTCTCTCTCATCTTATATGCTGCCCATCTCAATCCAGGCATGATTCTTTAGTGCTCTTGCCAGGAATTTAAGCAGATTAGGCTTTGTTTGGAATACAATATTAACATATCTCTTTGGAGGAGGGATAGGATTCATTTCATACTGAGTCAAAGATCTGAAGATGAGGTCAATAATACCACTAAAAAGCCCAAAGCAAGAAGAAGACATTCCTATGAGAAGCAGATGGCTCTGGTTCTCTTATTTTGTGTCTTATGATTACAAGACATGCTCTGACTTTCTGTGTTGTTGGAGCATGGGAGAGCCAACAGTTAGTTCCAATGGAGTGTTGATTTTAATTTGAAGGTTTAACCAGAAGAGCATTGGGAACCTTTTGTATGGGGGCAATTGACTCACCCCCACGTAAAGCACCAGCATCCAAACATGTTTTAGTATTTGAAATATTCAGATGGATCAAGATTTTTAATTCAAGGCTAGAAAATGAATCAGTGGAAATATGATCACAAGCATTATTTCAGTATGTTGCGATTCCTCCCACACTCCCATTTACTGGACCATTGACTTCAATGAGCAAAACATCATGGAAAAAGGGTAAAAAATCCATTGGCTTTGATTGCAATGAAGGAAATATGCAAATAATAAAAAAAATTTGCCCATTTCTGCTCCAGACATTTCAGAATTTTGAAAAGTGCCCCATTGACAATCTCATGATAATTAAAATCAATTGGAAAATCCTGTTATCCAAAGTATTGGGAGACAAAATATAAAATAGATTTTTAAATGCTTGGGGATTTAGCTAACTCTTTATAAGGCAACTACTTTTTATGTTTATATCTTGAGCAAGCAAGAATATGATCCTTCAGTGTTTTTTTCTGCTTCCAGTTCATACCTTTATGTTGTGTTTAACTTGATTTTAAAAGTTGCAGAGTTAAATCACTGAGTTTTGAGGGGGCAGAGTTGTTTTATCGAACAGCCTTAATGACCTTTCCTTCTCAAAAATATTCCAGAATTTGCTATATGTAAAATAGTTATTTTTAAAAAAAAAATCTAAGGGAGCAAGACCAAAACCTAACAAATAGCTAAGCAGTGGACAGCAAAGAAAATAAGCAGGGAAATTCAAAACTGGCACTCCCTCTGTTCCTGTCAAAAGTGCTTAGAAGCAGAATGGTTTTTGAACCATTCTCCAAAAATAAGAATGAGAAGAAGCTGGATGAGGTTCTTCATGGGAAGGGAGTCATAAACTCTGGGTACCAGCTTTGCAAAGAAGCAGGCCCTTAAGAGGAGAGCTACAGGCACCGTGAAAAAAAGACTTCTTAAGGGTTAGCCACACATTCATATCAATATACTGCTTAAAATAATGGACTAATCTTTTTGATTCTTTGCAGCCTGAAAACATGTTGGAACAAAATTATACAAAGGCCCTCAGGGCTCTAATTGTTGTAGTTTGCCGGCAGCTGGTGCAGCCAGCAGCTGAGCTGGACAGTGAGGACGAAAGGGAACCAGCCTGGAGAGGACTTGGACGAGGGTCCTGCATTTGATGCAGGGATGGGACCAGGACCATCTGGGAGTAGGGTGCTACCTTCAGAGCCTTCAGAGTCTGGCAGCAGTGAAGCAGAGGACCAAGGGGAGCCTGTTCCCAGTGCATGTGTGCGCAGAGCTGCTAGAAGGCGAGAGCAGCTGAAGCAGAAGGGGTGACTCAGGAATAAGGCTGGGAGGTGATTGCCCCTCCCATAAGGGATAGAAGTCAGACCTCAATGATGAAATCTTTGCAGGAAGCAAAGCAATTCAATTAGATTCTGAGCCCTTCTTGAAGGTCTGTGAACTCTGGTTGGTTTTTTATGGGACTTTGGTTGGTTTATGTTATAATTAATTGGACTTCTGCTTTTTGGAAGCATTCTACAGCACTGAACAGTGTGCTCTTATCTGGGGGAACTGTTTATAATTAGTTCAGGCTGGGAATGCAAGTAATTCCCAGCGTTGCATTAAAATAGGTTTTGCTTTTAAAATAAGTTTGTGTTTTATTAAGTTTGACAAAGCCTGGGTCAAAACATTAATTCCATTTACTACAGTACAAAGACCATTTTGTACTGTAGTAAACCATGTAGACCATTTACTACAGTACAAAGTCATTTTTAGCTATTTCTAAGATCTAGTCAGAACTGAAGAAGCTTCTTGGATGAGAAATGAAATGTCTTCAAGGAAAAAACAAGGAAGTCCAGTTGCCTTTTGGAAAAAGCATCCTCAGGACAAGCATGACCTGGATGATTGAGAATCTTCACAGACTATTTTTGAGATGAGACCTCATGAAGTTACTCCATGCCACTCCAAACTGACACTAGAACCACACTGAAGCAAGTAGCAGAAAGAAACTCAACTAATCCTGCCTTGATCAGATAGGACAGTGAAACATGCAGAGGCTTTCAAAATTATAATATCCTACATCAATAAAATGACATTTCTGGAATCCCTGCTGGGTCTGTTCCTTGATCTGGACTGCCTTGAAGGGCTAATACATTTGGATAATCTTTGGCAAAGAAGGGTGATGCAATAAAATATATCAGTCCAGTTGACACAGCAAGCCTGCAGGAATGCCCCAACACTTTCCGACTGTTGGGCCCTGCGTTCCTATAGATTTTAGCTTTGGCTGCAATAAAACGTTATGACCTTGGAATATTAAACACCTAGGAGAGAAAAAAAACACAGCACAATACAACACACAGAGAGAAATGTGAATGGGAGGTAGGAGAGAGAAAGCAGTTCTTTGCCTGACCAAAAAAAAGAATTCATAGAGAAATTGGTTCCATAAGAGAGAAAGCAGAGAGACAGAGAGATACAATATCCCTGAGAGTGATGATTAGGACTTCTCTCTATAACAAATGCTGCTGCTGCTCCTATGAAAATTCAAAGGATCCACAACCTCTTGTAATAAAAGTCAAGGAGAGCAGTGGAAAAAATGAGACTACAATTAAATATAAATATAAAGAAGTGAGAACAATAAACCAGTGGAACAGCTTGCCTTCAGAAGTGGTAGGGACTTCATTCATCACTGAAGGTTTCTAAGAAAAGACTAGGTTGCCAGCTGCCTGAAATGGTATAGGATCTGAAGCAGGGTTGGACTAGAAGACCTCCAAGGTCCCTTTCCACCTCTATTCTGGTTAAGCAGGGGGTTGGACTAGAAGACCTCCAGGTCACTTCCAACTCTTTTATTCTGCTATTCTGAAGTGGTAGAGAGCTCTTCCTTTTAGGAGCACCTATCAGTAGGAAAGGAAGAAGCAGTCAAAAGATATGATACAGACTAGCACTTGGTAGAACAGCCATGAAAGCCTTGGAAAAGTTGCCTGGACAAAAATCAGAATCATGCAAGCCACAATGTATCCTGTGACAATCTACGGAAGTGAAAATTGGATTTTGAAAAAGCAGGATAGAAAGAGTATTGATGCTTTCAATTTTGGTATTGGAGAAGATTTCTGAAAATACTATGAAGAGCTAAGAAAACAAACAGATCATCAAACAAATCAACCCAGAGATTTTATTCAAGGAAAAAGGATCCTATCCTATTTTTGGACATATTTTGCAATGGTCTAGGACCATTGCAGTGGAAAAATGTCCAGTGTTGAAACAGGTGGAAGGAAAGAGAAGAGAACAACCAGCAGCAAAGTGAACAGATTCAGTGATGGCTCCCTAATTTGAAGATCTGAAAGACTCAAGTTAGGAACTGGCTATCATGGAGAAAATCTATCTAAGGAGTCCCCAAGAGTTGACACAAACTGTAGCAATATTCAATAATCAATATTTTAATAATTCTGACAACTCTTTTGATGGGGAAGAGCTAAAGAATATTAATCTTCTATTTCTCTGACCAGTCAAATCAGACCCATTAAAAGAGTTCAGATGCAGCTATCTAGGTTATGTAGATTAGTGCAAATTGGATTCAGATCAGTTCCTTCCTCTAACTCAGTAAATAATACAAATTAAAGCAAAATAATCAAATAATAAAGTTGAGCCATCCTCCATGTTCAGAAGATTGCGCTTGCTGGCTGGCCTACTAATAGATAACGATGGGTGGGAAGGGAAATAACAACATGGAGTACACCAATTGCTGCTCTGAAACTACCACATATGAAATTGTGTCAGGACAGCAACACTGCCCAGTGTCACTGGTGAGAAGTGGTAAATCTAGATTGTGGGACCAGTGTAATTTATGTTGATATAATTTCCTTCCAATTCAAGAATGGGAAAAGAAAACACATTAATCTGTGGGAAAGAACACCCTGTCTGTCTTTCTGTTTTCAGGATAACTCTTCAAAAACTGAACAGAAAAGGACTAAACTCAGTGAGACATGGAGATTAAAAATTGGCTGGATCAGGCTGGGTCCTGTGGAGAAAAACATTTCAGAAAAAAAATTCTTCCAAAGGCATCCCATTGGGAGATGCAGTTGGCAGTAATGTGGAATGCAACCAACTCCTTTATTTTAAACCCCCTTCCTCCTTCTTTCAGATCATGGGATCCATGGTGGAGCATATGCTTTCTAGCACACATACATACACAAAACATAGGCAAACACGCAATATAGGAGGAAAGCAGAAACACACCATTGTGCCTACCCATATACTTCTACCAACATCAGACCTTTTCACATATACAATCAGTGCACAAAGGTACACCCATTTTGATTATTATTCAAGGACAAAATCTACAAGATATGCCACAGAACTGAACAAGGAGAGATTTAACCTGGAAATAAGGAGAAACTTTCTGACAGTGAGAACAATCAACCAATGGAACAGAAGTTGCCCTCGGAAGTTGTGGGAGCGCCATCACTTGAGACTTTCAAAAAAAGATTAGATTGCCATTTGTCTGAAATGGTGTATGGTGTCCCGCTTGGGCAGGGGGTTGGACTAGATGACCTATAAGGTCCCTTCCAACTCTGATTATCTGTTATCTGTTAAAATAAAAAAAACAGACACTTCCTATGACTACTGCCGGTAAAGATGTAAGAAGAAATCCCAAAAACCATGGTGTCCCGCATCTATTTTTTTTTTTAACTAATTGAAGTATTTGGTCACCGTCACTTTAACAATATGAAGAATCTCTGGAATGAGGTTGATTGTTGATGATTCAGCTGTGTAGAAGTGCAGTTTATAGTTGATGACTCCATAGTGTGATAGCAACAATAGCTAGTATGATATTGGATCAAATTCATTATAATTATTGTTGCCAATTCATGGGAAATAACTATTCTGCAGATGTCACCTAAAGTATAGGGTTGCAGCTCTAAACAGTAGAAAAGAAGGAGGAAAAAAATAATTGGAGAGAAAGAATACATTTATATGTGATTTTTCTGAAGCCAGGAATCAACTCAGGCAACTAAAATCCATAGTTTTATCACATAAATTATAAAGTATATAAGTATAGTGTATAAAATCAGACATTGCAATGTCCTACCTGTCAATGAATACTTCAGCTTCAACCATAACAACACAAGAGCACACAATAGATACAAACTCAAGGTTAACCGCACCAAACTTGATTGCAGGTAATATGACTTCAGCAACAAAGTGGTCAATGTCTGGAATACTCTACCTGACTCTGTGGTTTCTTCCCCAAACCCCAAAAACTTTAACCTTAGACTGTCTACTATTGACCTCACCCCTTTCCTAAGAGGTCTATAGGGGGCGTGCATAAGCACACCAATATGCCTACCATCCCTGTCCTATTGTTTCTTTTATTTTTATTTATTTTTCTTATATGTATCCATGTATTCATAACTATGTTTTTACTTACACCTATTATTTTGTGACCAACTGACAAAAATAAATAAATAAAATAAAATAACAAATCAACAAAGTCCTTTTACTTTTCTGGCAACATAAGTGACTCTAAGTTATATGGTAAGAGACTAGCTTGCTCTTTGGTCATAACTTGAGTCCAGATCTTTGTAAAAAAATTAATCTCTACTGGTCTATAAAATCTGTACTGAAACTTAACCCAACTCCTCTAGGATAATTTATGGCTCAACTAATGCATACTTGAAGGGAAAAGTAGCCTTCATGTGAACACTGAATTTTAAATCTACTATGTCAAGCCATTACATCATCTTCTCTACTGTTAGGTTTGAATGGCAATAACTTTCAAAGGCTTCAGATACCACATTCCACACAATTCCTAGTAGAAATTGGTTTAACTAGAGTTGCCACACCTCAGACCAGCTAACTAGAACATTGCATTGGGTTATGCCATTATCACCACCATCATCAACTCAGAAGACCATGACATATATTTTTGTCAGTGCTCATGACAAATATCTTGCAGCATTCATTGTATTCACTGCTTCTTTGAGAAGATAGGAATGGGTGGCATAAAAAACCCATAAATTAATAAAATGAATAGAACGAACAAATGAAATACTATATTATATTAAACACCCACCTATTGTGACTTCTTATTTCTTCAGAGACTCAAGGCCTAAACACATCACATTCTAGTAAAGGTTTTCTCAGAACGCTGTACAAAATTTAACTATAAAATACTTCAGTCTCAAGCAGAAGATTAGTGTAAGTAGTAGTTAATTATTAAAAATGTGTATATTCTTCTACACTACAGTCCTAGTACATAATATTTATGAAGATTTATGAATCCTTTGAGCACAGGATGCAGGTAAGAGAATTAATGTTCAATACTATTTGATATGATATTTTTTTGTTGAATTTGTACCAATTTGGTACAAAAGTTACATGTTGGAACTTGGGGAAGATGATGACACAAAACTATAAAAGAAAAGCTTTTGGTCAGATTGACTTGAGTTGTTTAGTCTGACCAAGATAGTTGTGTTTGACAGGGGAAATGAAGCAAACAATTGTAAGTCATACATACATGAGGAAAAGTTTGCGCAAGTAGATGAATTTCCAGACTTGGCTAGAATGTTTACTAAAATGTGAAAACGGATGGAAATGTTTTAAGAAGTTGAAATGCTTGCAGAAAGGTAGTAGGTAGTTATGTGGTCTGTGGTGAGGAACGAAAGAAGCAACAATGGCTACATAGGAATATGCTTCTACCCACTTTGGTATGTGGAAATGAGAGTTGGGTGTGGAAAGAAAAACACAGAAGTAAATTAAATGCAGTGGAAATGTGTGTGTGTGGTAAAACAAGAAGGGATAAGGATAAGAAAGAGAGGTGATGATGGATTGAGCACAACAATGAATTACTGCTAAGAAAGAAGTATACTGAAGTGGTTTGGTTATTCAGAAAGAATGAGTGAAGACAGAATTGTAAAATAAATATATAAAAGAACAGTAAATAGGTCAAGAGGAGAAGGAAGACTAAGTATAGTGGTTTGGGAGGAGCTGATATGGATCTCAAAATGAGAGTGGTGAACAAAAAATAGCCCATGAGTCAGTGAATGGGTGCAGTAGAAACTGCAGGCTATCGTGGTATTCTTCTGCTGTAAACTATTAGCAAAAATAAATAGAGCAGCCCAGCTGACGAATGGAAAGACATCTACTATCACTCGTTCACAAAAATTCTCTCACTGTGTATTATTAGCTTAATCAAAAAGGTTGGGCCAAGTGGCAATCTTGACGTGATCTCAAGAATATTGGCTGCTTCTAAAGTCTCGCAGAAGCTACAGACAACCTCATTTTCTACATGTTCCTATTGTAAAAGGCCACAGACAGGTTCATCCAGCTTGTACCTCAAAAGATTTTGCAGATTTATGTTCATCATATCACACCAGAGTGTCATCCCATTAAGGAAAAGGTCCACTGGCAATATTCCTGTTTTTATTTCAAGAATTTGTGGAAATTTCTGTAGATGAACTTCTGAAGTCAATTGTTTTCCATGTAAAAAAAAAGATACTCCTGAAAGATGTTTGAACCACAAAGAACATCAATCTCCATGTCTCTTCTCTTCTCTTCTCTTCTCTTCTCTTCTCTTCTCTTCTCTTCTCTTCTCTTCTCTTCTCTTCTCTTCTCCTCCCTTCCCTTCTCTTCTCTCCTCTCCCTCCCTCTCCCCCTCCCCCCTCACACACTCCTCCCCACACACACCTCAGGGGTGCAATAGATGTCACAGTCCTCTTAAGCCATCTCTATTTCCATTCTCAACTGTTATTATTAGTGAATATAATTTTTTCCTGTCTCCATAATTAATAATATGCCTTTCTCTAACAGCCACTTTCACAAATCCATTCAATTCTGTTAGACAACAAAACTCCACAGGGAATATGTGATTTGAAATGATTCTAGGTATCCGTATTTGGAGCTTTATTCTCCATCTCATATTGAGAGGGCCATTACTTAACACGCCAAGAATGCTTCTGGTTCAAGAATCCATTCTTATGCGTTCTAGTTAAATCCTGAGAACTCATAAGCAGAGGAGGAATTGTGTTGTTGCTGCTGAATTTCAGCCTCTTACGTTTAGAAGCAGATTACCTCCTTCTTTAGGGCTGCATTTGACTCTTGTAACGTTTATTTTTTGTAAAATTTTGGCCCCAGTGTTTCCAAAATAGCTTTCAGATCAATAAATAAGGATGTCCTTAGATTACCATCTGAAAAAATGAAACAGAAAGGTACCGTGTTTCTCCAACAATACGGCCTCCACCAATAGGAAGGCCCAGCATGATTGCTAGGCATGAGGTGAAATTAAGCCCCACCCCCCAAAATGTAGGCCTATTTAAACCATGGTTTACCCCGCCATTTCTCACATCGCTCATTAGAACTACACGAGGTGAAGAGAAATGGGCGGGGGAAGGGCGGGGAGGATGGGGAGAAAACTTGCTTTTCGGAGTGCCCTGCAGGGAGCCGAGGCTAGAATACCCCGATAGCCAATAGAAGCTCCCTGAAGGCAGAGTCCTCAGCCGCTTCAGGGCGTGGTGTGGCTACCTGTGTCCCCTCGCCTTTAGGTAGTCTCTTTCGGGCGATGGAAGCTCCCCAAGTGTAGTCAACAGCCACTTCGATCGGCCGGTAGAAGCAGCCTTGGGGCGAGCGCACACACACACACACACTCCCCTCGCTGCGAGGCCGCTTCTACCGGCCGATCGAAGTGGCTGGTGACTGCATTTTGGGAGCTTCCATTGCCCGAAAGAGACTTCCTAAAGGTGAGGGGACACGGGCAGCCACGCCATACCCTGAAGCAGCTGGGGACTCTGCCTTTCGGGGAGCTTTTGTCGGCTGATAGAAGCGGCCTCACGGCGAGGTACGTGCGTATGGGCCAATCTAGGTGGGGGAGGAAATTAAGTCACCCCCGAAAAGACGGCCTAGCCGTTTTTTTCAGGGGTCAAAAAAAAATAAGGCCTGGCCTTATTTTGTGAGAAACATGGCAGGTAGAATTATTCAGGACAGAAAAGGCAAATTAATTGTGAATTATTTCTCGGAAACATTATTGGTAAACATCTTCATTTCTGTAAGGTGGAAAAAATAAAGTTTTGTAGGAATGGTAGGGCCTTCAGGCTTATTTTTTTTTTAAATGTTCAGGTTCTTCTCTTTAAGTGAGAGAACAATTGTCATTTCCTCATATGGAAATGTACCACCAAGAAGGAAATTTAATACCACATCACATATATTTCAAGGAGAGGGTTTGACTCAGATGGAATAAAAATAGGAGCTGGAACAGGACAATAATACAGTATGAGGAGGGACGGAGGAAGGAAGGAAGGAAGGAAGGAAGGAAGGAAGGAAGGAAGGAAGGAAGGAAGGAAGGAAGGAAGCAGGTGTTCGGTGTAGAAGAGATGTATATGAATATTTCATATTATAGTATTACTATAATAATGATAAGGAAGAGTACTATGAATCCTAGACATAGGCAGAATGTCTTTTTTACCTTGGGGGGGAGTTTAGACCAATAAAGATCATAACATCTTAAGTAGATTGCTGTTCTGACCCAAATTTGTTCCAGGAAACAAACATGAAGCAGAGGTAACAGAACAACCTTTAATGATTCTTTACTAATCCATTCCTTCATGGCTAATGTCTGTTTCAAATTAATTGTCTCTGATAAAATGAGCCTTGCCAAGGTGGTGCAAGGCTGCCAAGAACACTAGATAAAGTTACTAAGAACTATTTCAAACACAAAGAGTCTCTAAACACCAACCAAAATATTCCGAATGTCCACAAGGCTTGAATGCAAAAAACTTCTTTGCTTCCTGCAAAGAACTCTGGTTTCTCAGCTGGCTTTTATCTCTTGAGGGAGGGGCCATTACCTTGCAGCCTTACTCCTGAGTCGCCCGTGCTGCTGGAGCTGCTCTTTCCTTCAAATAGCCCTGCACGCATGCGCACTGGGCCCAGGCTCCTCAGGGACCTCTTCATCACTGCTGCCAGCCTCCATAATTTCCGAAGGCAGCATTCTACTCCCTGATGGTCCTGGCCACATCCCTGCCTCACACGCAGGCCCCTCATCTGAGTCCTTGCTCTCCGAGATGTCAGCCGTCTGCAGCTGCTGCCGGTGAACCACAACAGTTGCTTTGTAGGCCCTGCACTTCTTTCAAAAACTAAATATTCTTCTGTCAACTGAAAAAGACAGGGAATCTTACTAAGCCTCAAATCTTAACCCTAGAGAGGCCCAGGGGATCAATATATCTGCAGCTGAACATGTCCCTCCTAGATTTACCATACACATGCATGCATGCTTGCAAATAATCTTTCCTTCCCCAATTGTTTCATCAAAAATTCCACTGCTCCATCAGCACAGAATTACCCTTGCTTTCCGTCCCCACATCTTCCCCCTAAGCTATTTATGAGTATAGTCTTATGCTAGACAGGACACACTGAGGCTAAGAAAGAAGAAAAGAAAGAAATCTTAAACATGACACCAGAGCAGTATCATTTTTCTAAACATTTTGCAAATATTTCAGAGCCCAAAGGGCTTGCAAATGTTTTAAAGACACAATAAATTCCACATTGAAAGACAACATTTCAAAATACTCTTCCTCTTAAAAACACATTTCCAAATGCACTTCTCTCAAAATAATGAATCTCTCGGGCCTGTTGTTGGGGGATATTGTCACAGGAGGAATCCTATGTCTGCTCTCTTAATTTCTTAGAGGTAGTCCTCACTTAATGATGATTATTGGGACCAGAATTTCTGTTGCTAAGGGGTGTGGTTGTGAAGCCCAGTGTCACATGGCTTTGCAATGGCAGTTCTGGCAGTTCATTGTTAAGCAAATCCCACACTACTGTGAAGCACAAAGCCACATGGTCACTATTTGCAACTTCCTGCCAGGTTCCTCATTGACTTTGCTTGTCAGAAATCAGCAGTGAAGATCTCAAATGACAGTCATGTGACCGTGGGACACTGTGACATCATAATTGTGAGATGGTCGCTGAGCTCCTGGATTGAGATCATGTGACTATGGGAACATTGCAATAGTTGCAACTATGAGGACTATTCAGGAAAAAAATAGATGTAATCTATGTGGTTGGTTCATGTCAGAATTCAGAAGTTTTCATTTTTTTTCTCTAATATCTGCTCCAGAGGATTTTGCGTCTGTTGAACCCAGGATATTAAACAAAATAGGAAAAGTGCTTGAGGAACACTTGAGGATTTTTACACTGATAGTCAAAGAAGACTTTGCTAGCTCTGTCAAGTACAAGAGATAATGTTTCACTCCAACAAGGCTGAATTTACATGAGATTCCTAATACTACAAAAAGAGACTTGATGATCTCAAAAGAATTCCTTCCTTGTTCTATAAACTATTGCTAGTTTATTAAAAGTTATGTATTCATTTGCATTTATGTCCTGTCTGTCTGTACCAAGTACCCATGGCATCTAATAAAAAATAGATGCCAACATAATAAAATGCTTGGTAATTAATAGTAGCTGCTTGGATATAGAGTCTACTGGCTACATTTGCACAATACATGTAAGACACATTTTTAATTAATCTGTTTTCTGGCTTTGCATTTTACATGTAACAAAAAACAGGCTGGGTTAATATAATGTACCAAGGCATAAAAACATATGTATTCGCTAGAAATACACATTATCTAGTAATGTTGACAGTGTGATGTGAACATAGCTTACTAGGGAAAGTGCATTAGAAGTGGTGGTATACAACAATTATATAGTTATTATATTATTCAAAGCCAATTTTCCATACCGTTGTATCTCTACATTGGTTTAATATTCTTATCCCATTTTTCTTCCAAAGGGTTGGAGTAGGTGACAGACAGGAAGAGACCAACCACAATTATTTATGTCATGGTAACACAATAGTTACTATACAGCAGATTATTGCAAAACACAGTACACAGTACACCTTGAAGACTGTTCTAGCAATATAATTGATTTAATATATTATTAACTGGCAAAATGCCACTCGGAATGTATTTGCTATTGTTCAGTCAATTTACAATGTTTCTATTAAAACTCTGTTACAAAACTCTACCAGGAAAATACCTAGCTGAACTTCCAGAGCCAAGATGTGCAATTGGGCTGTACAATGTTTGTAACAATACACCTCAATATTATTGTATCATTAACATGTGGAATTGGAGAGAAGATATAGAAGCTCAGAGCTAGGGGACTTCGTCATATTGTTTTTCCTCTTTCTTCCCGTCCTTTTGTGCTCTCAGTCTTTCTCCACCATGACACCTTTAAAAGGTGTGGATTTTAACTCCTAGAATTCTTCAACATGTTGATTGGGGAATTCTGGGAGCTGAAGTTCATGCCTCTTAAAGTTGTTGAAGTTGAGAAGCATGGCCTAGGTATAAATGGCACATGGCATCCCTGGATTGTGGAAGCCTTTCCTTTATTTATTCTGAAAATACTTAATCAACACACAATTGGAAAATGTTTGGGATGAGGAGGGGAACCTGATTCTCATGAAGGAATCCAATCCAATCAACTTCTTTTATTCATAGGGTTTAGCTGGTTCTTCAACAGTGTTTTGAATACATCAAGTCATTCCAGAACTATGAGATATTCTTTTTATGGAGGAGGAAGTGACTTCACATCTGACGAGAAGTAGCCATTGCCTGCTTGGAAGGCACTTTTGGGTCAGAGGCTTCCTGGGGACTTAGAGTGTTTCCAGGGCACTTAACTTCTTTCCCTCAACAAGATTGAAGCACATAGAAAATCTCCCCATTCTTTCTTTCTCTCTCTCTCTCTCTCTTTCCAAAAAGAGATGAAGATGTTCTTGATTAAAGGAGTTAGCGTGAAATTAGCTCTAAATGGTTCAGTGTGTTGGAATGGACAGAATGCTGGCAACAGTGAAGGACAACCACCCCTTCCCATTGTTCTCGTGCATGGTTCCTTTATCCAGTGCCTTCAAGGCATCTCTCAAGGCTGGAAGGGAGCTGGCACATGTACTTACCTCTGGTTACCTCTCTGCAAGTTTTCCTCTAAGTTGTCATCAATTGGAGACATCTGTACACCAGGAAGCTCTGCAGACGGCATCAAAGCATGCCTTGTCTGTCATTTGATTGCCAAGAAGATTGAGCCAATCTTGTTCCTGGATCTTATCTTGTATCCGAGCAAGTTATGGATTGTTTAGGATCGTGCAGGCATTTGTATCTTTCCTGCCGCATATATAAGCTGGAAAACAAACAAAAAGGCCACACATGTGGTCACAAACATGCATGGAGGAAGGGACTGGAGCTTTCAACCTGTTTCTGCATTGTTGGGACTAAGACTGTGCCCTGGACTCTATTCAAAAGAACATGGTGTAGATCAGAACATGCGCAACATGAATGAAGAAATGAAGGAAATATTGGATCTAACCACTGGACTGAAATAATATATTCTTGATCCACTAACTGGATCATTCATAGATGCATACACAGTCACTACTGTGGATATAATGCCCAAACTTTAGTGTGGACCAAGAATAGTCAAAAGCCTTAAAAACTTCTTTAGCATTTTAAAAACCTCTCTCCAGCCCACTTTTAGACCCAACTGAGTGGAGTGTGTCCCACGGAGAGAGAGGGAGACACACACACTCTCCCCCCCCCCTCTCCCTCTCTATCTACTTTATTTAAATCGAACTCTTGCATTGAGGAATGGGGGAGATGAATCCCAAAGCATGATGTTCTTGTACTTCACTGTCCTCAGATCTAGACAGAACTAGTTATTTTTTAGGACCCAGAAAAAAGGGGACAGTTGGAAGTTGGAACATATGAGAACATGTAACAAAGCTGGAGGGAGAGATGTCCTGAATGTAAATTCTTTTAATGAGAAACAAGAAGCCCTAGGTGGTTAGAAATGGAATGAGATTTGGGAACACAAGGTGAAGGCAGGTGAAAATAAAGGAAGATGCTGCTCCATAGCTAAGGTATTTGGCTAGTTGTAGCTTTTGCTGTCACATCAACATTGTGACTTGGCAACCTTAAGTGGGTCATAGAGGGCCAAGAAGACGGGTTGGAATATGCATATTGATTCAAATCAACTTTCCCGTTCTTTGGCTATATATTTCTGTTTAACTCAGATAGAATATAATTAAGATTTTAACCTAATTCCAAACCACAAAAGAAAAAGTGAAATTGTTGAAAACATAAAAAGAAAAAATTTTTTTTTAATCTTTTTAGAATCATAGAGTTGGAAGAGACCATTTAGGTTGAGTCCAACCTTCAGCTCTATGTACAAATCCAAATTAAAGCATCTCTGAAAAATGTCTATAAATCCTTGAGAGTTTATATCTTTTGTGATGTTGTTCCTTTCATATGGCCAAATCTTACTCCAATACTTCCAGTACTTCATATCCACTGGGATATGCTTCCTTTGTTTAATGATGCAACAAATCAGTTGTACCTATGAGCGAGTAACAGAATAAGGACATTAAGAATGACACGAAGGGGTCCATTCAAAAGCCTACCCAGCCCAACAGCCTGTCTCTCTCAATGGCCAAACAGGTGCCCTCCAAGGCTGCTGCAAGCTACAACACTTTTTTTCATTTCTTCTTCTTCCTGTATTGCTTTCTGAACATAGAGATTATATTTATTTTATCCTTGCTCTTGGCTGCTGACAGCCCTCATCTCCTCCAGAAGTCCATTTAATCCTTTCTATAATAACATAAGAGAAGCCATGATGAGATAGATGAAAGGGGAATCCAGCAATCTACTTTCTATGGCAATCAGCCAGATATCTCTGCAAAGTCTACAACTACTTCAGGAAGGCAATAATCCTATCCTGCTGTTAATTACCCACAAAAGATAAATGTGAAGCACTTTAACGCTTTCAAAATCCATGCAGATATAAATGCTTATTAACAATAATAAACATTACTCTCCCTTGATTATTTCTCTGAAAGTTGTCCCAGTTCTAGACAGATCTTCATGCTTAATTAAGAACCTGTAGAGTAAGGTGCTGGCCAACTCCCATAATTTTCAGAAATGGTCATCTGCTTGGAGAATTCTGGGATTTGAAGCAGTCCACACAACTGGAAGTTGCCAAGATTTGAAAACATTGTCCAAGGCCCACACAAATTCTTTGCCTTGACTTCAAAAGCTCTTTGCAAGCAAATAATTCAGACAATCATTCACATTCACATACTCACCAAAAGGCCCCCTTCCAAATGTGGGATTCTGTTATCTCCCACTTCTACCATCAAGGTGAATGACTTGTTCAAAGGTTAAAGGGAGGAATGTAGTCTAGAGTCACAGGAGGGAGGGGTCATGTCCCAGGTAGCAAAGAGCTTTGAGTCTTTAGTTATAGAGGAAAGAGGTGAAGAAAGAGGTTCCTAGCAATTTAGGAATTCTTTGATTGTTGCCTTAGTCTGGCAAAATTCGTATCTGTAAGTATATAGAATAAAGAAACTACTCAGAAGTAACTCCACATGCTGGGTTTTGGGTTCCTTGAGACATATTGCTTTTGAAAGAGAAGTTCAGATTATTCTTCTCTGAAAAGGAGCACCATACCTTGAGATCCTCAGACCCAAACAGAAGAGATAGAGAGATGGAGGGAGAGAGGGGGAGGGAGAAAGAGAGGGAGAGGGAGAAAGAGAGACAAAGGGGTGGAAGAGATCTATAAGAATGGGAAAGAGGATTGGCAGATCTATGGTGCTGAAAGTAGGATTACAAATTTGCAAAAGTCAAGCTGGAGAAAATTCAAAAAATTACCATGAACAGCAGACATATTGGAGTTATATAAACAGAGGAAAAAAGACCAGCTACCAAGCAGGAATTGGTGGAGAAGACTTTTGGGTCAATCCCAAATACATAACGAATGGGGTTTATTATTTTGTCTTATTTTATTTCTACCAGCGAGGACAAAATTATGGAAGGGAGCCACAGTCCACAAAGCATGCAACGGCTCTGTCTGTCTATTTCAGATTCACTGCTCCTCTTGTCCTGGTATTAGGACAGGTAACAGAAACAGATATTTTTATTAAAAGTAAATTATCCCATTAAAAAGCTATCAAAATTCATGGGAAGCTGATTCATTCTGGACTGGGAACAAGCATAAACGATTTATCTTTATTTGTGTGTTTTCACATAATTTTTTTGTTAAGCACTTCATTTGGGTGACATGTTCTTTACTTCACATGATCCCTGTTTGCTGATATTCTGTGCTGAATTGGCTTAAGCAACACATTTGGTGTTGTTGACAAGGAGAGGCGGCTTTAGGAACGCCAGCGGTAGAGAGCATGTTCCACCATGAAAATGATGTTGGGAAAGAACCTGGCTGAAAGCCAGAGTCTTCCTTTGATACAGGGCTGGGAATTATGGAGATTGTAGTTTAACCTATCTGGAGGGAACCCTATTCAAGAAGGCTGGTTGGAATGTCACTGAATGCTGGATCTGACAACAGGGCTGACAATTGTAGCTTCCCAGGGGTGGGATTCAAAATTTTTAACAACCAGTTCTGTGGGCATAGTTTAGGTGGTGGGCGTAGTTTGGTGGTCATGTTACTGGGTGGACATGGCTTGGTGGTCCTGTTATTGGCTGGGCGTGGCCAACTCAATATCATTCATATCGAGGCACGTATCTCCTCGCCTGGCCTCTCATGACTATAGGGATGCTGCAACAGTCATAAGTGTGAAAAATGGTCATAAGTCACTTTTTTCAGTGCCATTTTAACTTTGAATGGTCACTCCACACAAGCAAAGTACCAGCAAAGGAGGGGAAAAAAACTCCAGACAAGTTCCTGAGACAGGAAGTCTAGGCCTGCCAAGAGGGTTAACAGAGAAGCAGTTTCTGTAAGCAACACCAGAATGTTTCCTTCCTTACAGGATTAGGCCGGTAATTTCTTCTAATAACCGGTTCTCTGAACTGTTTAGAATGTTAACTACCAGTTCTAGAGAATAGGTGCAAACCTGTAGAATCCCACTTCTGTAGCTTCCTAGGATGTGGGATATCACAGAGGTTCTTATATAACAGCCAAATGTTAACAAGGGGAAAGTTCAAGGGTGGAAATGGACAAACTGAACTCCTTCCCAAGTCCACAAACATTCCTTCGATTGTCTCTCCTAATTTCAACCCCTACTGAAGGATGGAGGGTGAAATGGTAGATAAAAATGTTGGCTCAGTTGTTCAAGAATGGTGTCACTGCTAAGCTACGGCGGCAAGGGAAGGAAAGACCAACAAAGGCAAGAAAATAGCATGTGGTGTCCCAACAGTAGATGGGGAAGCATTACTCAACCAAACAAGACAGATGTGCTGCATGTTTGGTTGTTTGTTTCTGTGGTCTTCCCTGGAATGAATAACTTTTCAAGGAACACCAACTCTACACCTCTTGGGCGCAGCCTCATGGAAGTATGAAGAATCCATCTTGATTCAGGATGCTACAGGAAACCTGGATGGTATAATCACAGCACAACTTTGAGTCAGTCTGTTCCTCAAGAACCCCACCCCAATGTTTGAGGCAAGCCTTTGCATCCCCTGGTGTGCATCTCGAATAATGCACAGGACCGCTCTGCCCAAGAGATCATCTGGGTGGGGCTGTAAACGGAGTGGGGGGGGAGCTGCCAGAGGCAAATGAACTCATATCCTTTGGAAAAAATGAACAGGCAACAGCTGTTTACTCATTTGCTTAAGGCAATGGACATGAGGGCACTCATAGCTAACTAATTGCAGATTTTGAATGAACAAAAGGAACTGGATCTCTTTCTGTTACCACAATTGGCTTGTAGAACATTTTTTCTCTTTCCCCTCTGAACAGTGACCTGCTGAGAATGTTGTATCAGAGAGAGGGGGAGGGAGGGAGAGAGGGAGGGAGGGAGAGGGAGAGGGAGAGGGAGGGAGGGAGAGAGAGAGAGAGAGAG
>BHFT01003517.1:54217-81334 GCA_004320025.1 Laticauda laticaudata
GGGAGAGGGAGGGAGGGAGGGAGGGAGGGAGGGAGGGAGAGAGAGAGAGAGAGAGGGGGGTGTTGGAACTCTTGTTCTGTTAAACCAGCATTTTTTAAAACTTGGCAATTTTAAGATGTGTGGACTCCAACTCCCAGCATTCCCAGGGCAATTCCCAAGACAGAATTTTCAATTCCCAGAATTCCCAGGGCAGCATTAATCAAAAAAGGAATAAGCTCCATTCCAAGTGTTTTGGGTAGGGCAGTGTTTTTCATGCTGGCTGGGGAATTCTGGGGGTTGAAGTCCTTATATCTTAAAGTTGCCAAGTATGAAAAACACTCTGTTGAACAAAGGTAGAGCTTCATGATTGTATTATTCTCCCCCAATCTCTGAATAGGAGGAAATTCCAGGAGAAGCTTCTATAGGCTTGCCTTGAAAGGGTAACACACTGCAAGATTCATGAAATCCATGTCTACCAGTATATGCTTATATATAAGAAGATGGTAGAATTTTGCAGGTATTCCACTGTGAATACCAATGGGGTTTGCCCCATATTTTTGAATGCAGTAAACTAGCATGGCCACAGGGTTACTCTTGGATGTCAACATTTACAGCATGTCACTATTCTGATCACCCAAAGGAGTATAAAAACAAGTATGCTCCCTCCTTTGAAATCCGAAATCAGCTCTACTGATTCTGCAGCATGATTGACCAGGTGAGTTACAAACCTAATAACTGTTTGCACAACATGGTAAACCTTCATTGTCTTAAACTGGGTTCGTGTCAGCTTTGGAAGCCATATTGAGATTCGATGCTCCGACGCTGCCACAATTGAGCCTGAGAAAGTGGGAGGGAGGAATTCATTTGAGTATATCTAGTTAGACAAAATAAAATTCTTCCATTTGGTTCAAGGTCACTGAGTGTGGCTCATAATGAAATGGGAATCTGACTTTAAGACAGATGGTAATTGGACCATATGATGTGGGGATGGTAAAGGGGAATGGATTTGTAGTTTTGACTTTTGCAAGGAAGCCCAAAACTTTCAGAATCAGGATTCCACAGTTGTGCCAGTTACTATCCAAATAAAGGTACCTTTGAGAAATGTCAGTCTCGAAGTTAATGATTGGAATGGAGGATTGCTGGAACATTGACAGTTTAGTTTATGGTTCAATATATTATGCAAATTCAGAAAATGGATTAAGTCGTAACCAAGTGAAACATGGTATAAAATATATTTCTTACCTTTTCATATTGAGTAATATTTTATTTATTTATTTATTTGATTTGATTTGTCAATCGCTTACAAGATAATAGGTATAAGTAAAAACAAAGTTATGAAGACATGGATACATATAAGAAAAATAAAAAGAAAAAATAGGACAGGGATGATAGGCACATTGGTATGCTTATGCACACTCCCTACAGGCCTCTTAGGAAAGGGGTGAGGTCATGTGGATTTGCTTTTCAGGAATATTTGCAATAGAAAGAAATATGGTAGAGGTTTGAAGGAAAGGGATAGGCGTTACCTTTTCCAGGGGTGAGCTTCAAAAATTGTAGCAAAGGGTTCTCTGCCTGGTTGAGGGGTGGGTGTGGCCATGATGGGCGTGACCTAGTTGGCTTCCTGCACTATGATGGCCGGGAGGGGGGTTTGGCCTCCCCCGGCTCCAGAGGCTTTCTTCGAACCTCTGGGAGGGCAAAAAGAGCCGCTCCGGACTTCAGAGGTTCTCTGGAAGCCAGAAATAGGCCCATTTCTGGCCTTCCCGAACTTCCAGGAGGCCCGTTTCTCACCCTTCCCAAGCCTCCGTGTGCACCCTGCACTTACCTGCATCCAAAACAGGCTTGTGGGGACTCCTGGGAGGGGAATGGGTGGGCGGGGCCAGCTAGGAATGGGATTTGGAGGTTCTCCAAACTGCACAGGATCTTAGCTAGGGGCTCTCCCGAACCCCTGCAAACCCCCAGCAGTCCATCCCTAACCATTTCCCAATGTAGGGATGCACATGAGATCTATGTATTTAGATTATCGTTTATCAACGTGAGCAACTTTCAGATGCTTAAGCTGAGAAGACTTGAATATCTCAAGACTTCTGGCTGAGGAATTCTGGGAGTTAAAATCCGTACAAAACTGCCAAGGTTGATTTAGACAAACACAACCAAATGGCACTCTCCTTGGAATCCTGCCTAGAAGTCACTCTTGTGTGCTGATGGTTTGCGGGAAAGATTCTGGCATAAGGGAGCATGCAGAAGTGATTTAGTCTAGCTCTAGTCAAAAATGGCACCGTCCAACCTATTACCTCAGCCACCCTGCTTCCACCTTTTGCCAGGTGTTGTCTGAAGATGGAAGAGCTTTTGTTCTTCCTCCTAAGAGGAGCCATATGAGCCTAAGCGCTAGTTAGGAAACAGACCCTCTGAGCTTGAGTCTCCTCATTGCTTCTCCACGTAGCTGTTCTGGCTGGTGGTGTATCATCCATCTCAAGTCTTGGCTCTCTTTCCTTCCAGATTCACCCAGCCAAGGTTAATCCGCAACGAATGAGCGAGTGAGTGCTTGGGCTGTGCATATGTTGTACATTGTACATGCCAGGAATGTCTCACATACTTTTGAGGGACTGCAGCAACTTAGAGAAGTATATGAGTCATGCCATCCTGTGCCAGAAACCGTTTCCATGCAGAACTGGAAAGCAGGAGATCATAGAATATCTAAAGGTCCACCTAACTCAATATCCAGGAATGGCCAACTCCAGGTAGTCCTTGACTTATGAAGACAACTGAGATGGGAACATCCATCATTAAGCAATTTGGTCATTAAGTGAGTCATCATTTAACTGTACCTGATTTTTACGAGGTTTTTGCTATGGTAATTAAATGAATCTGGCTTCTCCCATTAACTTTGCTTGTTGGAAGGTAACTGGAAGATCACAAATGGCAGTTGTGTGACCTGAGAATGCTGCAACTGTTGTAAATACATGCCGATGGCCAAGGGCCTGAATCACCATTATGTGACTGTAGGGATGCTATTAGTGTGAAGACCACTCGTAAATACCATTTTCAGCACTGCTGTAACTTCAAGTGATTGGTAATGAATGGTTACAAGTGAAGGTCTACTTGTTTGTGCATCTAGGAGGCCAATCAACTTGGCATATCCCAAGGCTTTATTTTCTTATATATTTTAAAATAAAATGCCTGTCCCTGGAAATTCTGTATCCTTATCCTAACAGATTCATTCTGCTTCACAAATCTTTTTCCAAAATTTGTACCTGTAAGATAACAGATATCATTTGTTTGGGCAGCAAGTTGTACATACTGGCTGTGTTCAAAGAAGACGCTTAAGTCAGCTAAAGACTTAACAGAAGCATCTGTGTATACCATGCTGTTCCCAGTGACCTATTTAGGTAATGTCATGTGGAATGATCTTGGTGGGGGGGATAGAAGAGAAGAGAAAGGAAGGGAAGGGAAGGGAAGGGAAGGGAAGGGAAGGGAAAAGAAGAGAAGAGAAGAGAAGAGAAGAGAAGAGAAGAGAAGAGAAGAGAAGAGAAGAGAAGAGAAGAGAAGAGAAGAGAAGAGGTTATTCGGAAGGGACCTTTGAAGGTCTTCTAGTCCAACCCCCTGCTTAGGCAGGAAACCCTATACCATTTCAGACAAATGGTTGTCCAATCTCTTCTTAAAAGCTTCCAGTGTTGGAGCATTTACTACTCCTGGAGGCAAGTTGTTCCACTGATTAATTGTTCTGTCAGGAAATTTCTCCTTAGTTCTAGGTTGCTCCTCTCCTTGATTAGTTTCCACCCATTGATTCTTGTCCTTCCCTCAGGTGCCTAGATGCTGCCTAGGGAATGGCCAGATAAGGGAGACCATAGTCCACACCTGCATAACAGGCAAGAAAATAAGGCTCAGAAGGTCCCCATACAAACCAGTTCTCAGGCTGTAAAGAAACCGGCGGGAGATTTGTACTTTCAGATTTGCAAAATTCTCTTCATGTAGCCTTGCAATAAAGTAGAATTAGATCATCTGGTCTTGTTTCCTGTCTGGTCTACCTGGGAAGGCTGACAAATTTTTTTTTATTGTTTATTGTATAAACCCAACCCATCTTATTAGCTTTTGGATGAATGTTTTAGGCAAATCTAGAAAATGGGATAATGCCATCAGAAGGCTCAGCAATCTATGTGAATGTAACCCTTATGTATCAGAAGTTTAAAACTTTCAGAAATATCTTGAGGAGTTGTTGGAGAAACACAGAATTAGGTAAGGAGTTCAAATCCTATCCGTACAAGGCCAAAGACATGCAGCAAGTTTTTCTGCTCTGAAGAGAAGACACTTTATAAATCCAGCCATAACTCTTGCGAGCTTGTTCAGAGGGGAAACCATGAGCTAATTCTAGTAATCGGGATCCTATAACTCAGGGGTGTCAAACTCAAGGCCCGGGGCCCAGATCTGGCCCACGGGGTGCTTAGATCTTGCCCCGGGTGGGGGGCTGCCCCAGAAACAGCAAAGGACTGGCCTGTGGGGCCTTTGCCAGTGAAAACGGAGCTTAGGAGGGCCATAAGTGGCCCTCCTGAGCCCTGTGGTAGGGGGTTGCAGGAGGCCGTAACAGCCAAAAATGAAACTTGGTAACCCGTTTTCGCTGGCAGAGTGCTCGGGCCCCCACAGGACCCCCCAATACGAGTGACGTTGAGCTGACCACAGCCATCCTGGCCACACCCACTCTGCCCCCCTGAGGTCAAACACAACCCTGAGGTAGCCCTCAATGAAATTCACTTTGACACCCCTGCTATAACTGCTCAACAATCTCTGATTTTGATCCATTTAAATATTCACAGTGGGATTATCATGCTGTGTTTCATTTTTTGTTTCTGTTGCTGTTCCTGCATCCTCATTCCTTTCTCAAACCACTTCAATGCCTCAATCCTCACTGCCACAAACCCCAAATAAACAGAACCATAGATCTCCCAGATCAGGGCTTTAACAATCAAGTCAACCATTAGAGGGCAGCAAAGAGATAGTTCTCCTGTGTGTCTTTGCTGCCATCTAGTGGTATCAAGATATTTGTAGTTCAACTCTTACAACCCTACCCAGAAACAGCAGGTCAAGTTTTATTTTTATTGAATTTGGTACAGGAAGAACGGCAATATTTGCATTTAGTAATGGGTTTAAAATTACAGCAAAAAAGCAAAGTATTTAGGAATATATCTGACAAAAATAATAAAGATTGATTTTAAAATGTATCAAGCTGGAAAAGTTGAATAGCAGATACTTCTAAATGGAAAAAACTAAAACTGTCATGGTTAAGAAGTACTTCAACCATTAAAATTATTTTTTTTTACCAAGACTTAATTTTGTTTTTCAAACAATTCCAGAATATATTGGCAGTAAGGTATTAAGTGACAGGAATAAACAAATAATGAACTACATATAATCCAATAAAAGATCAAGGGTTATATTCCAGATTTTTTCAAGGTTTGAAACACAGAAGTACATTAGCAATTGCAAACCTTGAACTGTATTACTATGAGTTGTTTAACATGGGTCTCAAAATGGATTAAATCTCCTTGTGGCTCAGCTACTTTTACCAAAAGGACAGGCTTTCCAGATAATCGCTATAAATATCTTCAAGCTGATACAACAGGGGGGAAAAATAAAACATTTTACAATCTTAAGAAATCTCTTAGACATCTGCGATAAATATAGAAAATGAGTAAGTCCAGATTTTTCCCCTCTTCATTAAATGGCTATTCTCATGCAGAGGAAAGGATTACAAAATTTGATCAGTGGAAGATTAAGTGGCTAAATTACAAAAATTAATTATCAGTAAGAAAGATAAAATCCTTTGAGACTTGTATTTTGTGATGGTCCAATTTACCTAATTTCAGTAATTTCAAATAAATAGCACCACACTAAAGGAATTGAAGGAATAATGAAAGACTTGACTGAATTCAAGTTTTTATATTATGGATTTGGAACTGATTTAGAAACTGTTGGTGGCCTATGACTTAAAATCTGAACAAGTCAAAAGATTCCAGTTTTTATATTATGGATTTGGAACTGATTTAGAAACTGTTGGTGGCATATGACTTAAAATCTGAACAAGTCAAAAGATTCCATGATTAAATGGATGCAGAACTGAATTCAGTAATAGAGATGCAACAATGGAAACTTCGATGGAAGAACAATACTAAATTTGCTTTAAATGTAATTCTTAGAGAAAATTGGTGCAAGGTTTTTTAAATTTACATATCACTTCATTCTTAATTGCTAAAATGAATTCTTAATTCTCTTAAATGTACTGAAAATATAATGAGTAAGTCAGTTCATTTGTTTGTATTTGGTGGTGATTTAAAAGCAGTTCTGGAAGATGAAATTACTGTAGAATAAATTAATTTTAAAAATGGAACTTCTAATATTCTTATTAAACCCTATTAAATCATGTATTCATTCTAATTATACTAAACTAGCTTTATGATACAATATATATCTAAATGTTAATTGCTGCAAAGATATTATATGCTTTTTACTAGAAAAGTAATCTGATTCCCTCTTTGGAGAATTTTTTAACCAAATTGTGGGAGCATGCGTCAATCTCCACAATAACTCCTTACTTTAAAATTAAATTTAATACAACATGTAACTCAAAGTGGAAATCATTCCTGCACTATAATTTAACACATATATTTTAACATATCAAAAATTTGGATTTCATCATCAGAATTCATAATTTCAATTTCATGCTCTAATTAAAGCTGAACTAATTCTCAGTTTTGACTTATATTGTATAATATTGTATGTAATATTGTATAATTTGATATGGTGATTTATACTGCACTGATTGTTATTCTTGAGCCCAATAATGATTTTAGTCATTTTAATGACTAACACATCACTTTATCTAATCATTCATGATTTACTAATAATACATCAAAAATTATAATTTTCCTGACATTTTAGGTCCTTTTTTATTGATTTGTGTTTTATTTTTTTAATCTCCTATTTTTTTCCTTTGTGTTTGTTTGTATACATTTTTTTAAAAGTTAAAACAAATCCTTTTTATCTAACATTGTTTCTATCTTTGTTCAGCTGCCTTTCAAACATGATTGATTATGTCCCATAAAGTCAGGGTTGACTCTTACTGATGTAGATCACGGGTGTCAAACTCAGGGCATCACGTTGCTGTCACATGATATTTTGAGACATTTTCCCCATTCACGGAGTGGGGTGGGCATGGTCTGCGCGTGACGCATCTGGCCTGTGGACTGTCAGTTTGTCACTCCTAATGTAGATAGATTTTCAATCTGACAATCTGTCTCTAACTTGGCTGTTCAGGTCCTCCAAATCAACATTGAAACTGAGTCCATCCACCTTGCTCTAGTTATCTTCTTCCATCTTTCCCAGCCTGAGAGCCTTCTCCAGAGAACTAGGGCTTCACATAATGTATCCAAAGTAGGATAATTTATTTGTGCCTGCAATGAGAACTTTATTAGTTGGACAATCCATTTGTTTTCTTCACTGTCCATACTATTCTCAGGAGTTTAACACCAAATTTCAAAAGCATCTTTCCATCTTGCTTCTTCAAAGTCCAACTCTTGCTTCCATTCAGTGTCACAGGGAATATCATTGCATGAACTATTTTGAAGTTTGTATGTATGGACACATGACGACTGTACAAAAACTATCTACCATGTATTTCTTGACTGTTTGTTCCTTTATTGTTGGTAGTTGCTTTTTCAAGAGGAAACTGTTGAAGTTGTTTTTCTTTGAAGATGTTTCACTTCTCATCCAAGAAGTTTCTTCAGCTCTGAGAATCTCCATAGACATTTAGCTTTACTGTTGATAGTTAATCCCAAAAGGCAGAAGTTATCTACATCTTCAATATCTTCATGGTCAGTTCTAAGGCAAGTTGTATGTGTTTTCATTGATGTAACCTTCTTTATATTTAATCTTGATCCCATTTTTTCACTGTATTCCTTGACTTTTATTACTAGAGATTGCAGATCCTTTCCATTTTTGGCTATCAAACTAGTGTCATCCAAACAGCATAGGGTGTTGATGTTTCTTGCTATAATTGTGAAATCACACTCATCTTCCTCCAATTATTTCTTTCATTGCAGCTAATTTCCTCCAATCTTTTGTGTCATATTCCAGATTTATTGACATAGTTTGGTTACAACTTTTATTGATTCTTCTTCTGCTGCAATATTTTTCCATATTTCTGTGGATTCTATCAGTTCCTGAAGACTTGGTAATGATTAGAGTGCTGATCTTCTAATAGTAGAGGTTCTTGTAAATATGGAAAAATCTTTTAAGGTATCTTGGATGTTGTCATCTCTGTTGTATGGTAATTTGAATTACTTTCTATCTGTCCATTGGAATCCTTTAAGATACTGATTTGAAATTGGAACCTCCTTCTGTATTCAGAGATCTTTTGGAAATACTTTTTTCCCTCCATGCATTTTCCCATCTTCAGTGTATTTACATATGTCTTTGTAATACTGCTTCTTGCCTCTTCTAGCAGTTCTTTGAAATGTTTGTATACCAAAAGATCCTTAGCTACTCCTCAGAAGTATGTTGAGTGCCATCTAACTTGAAGGTCACATTATCATAATCTTCCTATATAGCTGCTGCCCAAAACCTGCTTGCTGTATAGATGGGATGACTATCAGGTCTTGGGTGACCCTGCTGGGATTGTATACTCTTGGCATATACTCCCAGCATTCTTTGCTCATCTCTTCCAGGAACACTTCCCTGCTTTTTGGGGACAGCATAGCAGAACTTTGAGATATGCGGAATTCATACATGCACAATCAAAATGAAACTCTTAAGGAAGGCCTTGTTTTGCATACCTTGTTTGTTTACCTGTTTCATGACTGTTGCATATTAATCTATAGCCAACCAGTTTGCACAACATGGTAAGCTACAAAAACATTAATCGAGATTGACATTAACCAAATTGAATATATTATGCCAATGCATCTGTTCAATTTTCCCTTGAACTTAATCAATGGCTAGGCTTCCATAACGTGATTGAGGAACATTTATGGTTAAATTCAACCCTCTCTACTTCCAATGCTGATTGTGTTTGGCTGTCTGCATAATGTACTGCTTCTTCTTTTCTTGATCCAGTTAAATGTGTCATGGAAACCCAACCATAAGGTCAAAAATGGATTGAGAATTGTTGCCTATTGTGCATAACCTTCTCTCAATGCCGTGTCCAATCACCACTTGTAATACATTCAAAGAAAAGTGGAATCTTGGATTGCTTTTTGCGGATCTACACTGTAGTGTTCAAGGCTGGAGAAGGAAGACTGAGTAAAATCTAGGCCAAGGCTCCAGATGAGGGCATTTTATTTTTTATTTACATATGTATGTGTTTATGTTTGTGTATGTATGTGTGTGCGTGTTCAGAGACAGGGAGAGAGACAGAAACAGAGAGGGGTAGGGAGAGAGAAAGTGATTGAGGGAGAGAGGGAGAAAAAGAGAAAGGAATTTTGAAGTGTCTATCAAGTTTTTGTCACATTTCCTCCTATCCTTTTGCTTTAATTTGCCTTCTAACCTTCGTCTGCTTTCCCACAGGAGCCAGGCTGCCCCTTCACAGCTTAAAGTGGCATTCCTGTTGCTTCCAACATTTCAGAATAACGTTGTACAACAAAAAGCTCATATGTGTTACTCTGGGTTTCTTGGAGGAAAGACAGCTTGTCATATAAAATATGTGGAGACCTATGAAACTGTCACTGATGTTCTCCAGGCATATCTTTTAAAAAGTTGGAGCAATCAGGATCTTCATGATCACCTCATGCAACCTAGCAATGTGTTAGAGAAGGATTGCTTTTCTACTCATGTTATTTATTATATCATCATCATTGTTAGCATAAACATGAATAGATTTACACTGCTGTGCTTCAATTCAAAGGCCTCCAAGAATGACTTCCAATACAATAAAGCAAAAGTAATTTCTGACTGTTGATTTATAGTCTATATGTCTGGCTGGCTTCAACATAAGGATGGCCTACTTACCACTTCGGGAGGACAGGAATGCACATTGTTATCCTTAACCCACCCCGAACTTGCTGGCAATCCCCCCCTCTCCCCCTGTTTTTTTCTTGCTGACTATCAAAAGTTGTGTTTTTCAACTTCTGCCAGTGCAAGAGGGGCTGCGTGATTCTGTCTGCTGTACTTCATCTTGGGCAAATCCCTCCACTCCAATTGGCTACTCTATGCTGTTGTGGGCATGCCCCCAAACCTCCAGCTCCTGGTCACTGCCCAGTCTGAATGCATTTTGGATCAAAAGGACCAGTAAACTAGTGGACACATCCATAGCCATAGCCTTGTCACATACTGGTGGAACTGTAGAATGGTAAACTTTCCCTTTTTTTCTTTTCCCTTTTCCCCTTCTCTTTTCCCTTCTCCCTTTCCTTTCCTTTTTTTCCCTTTTCCTTTTCCCTTTATCTTTTTTCCCTTTTCTTTTCTTTCCCTTCCCTTTCTTTTTTCCTTCCCTTTTCCTTCTCTTTTCCTTGGAGTGAAATTGACAAGAGTTTCCCCATTCTAACTCATGGGACAGTAACAATGGGAAAATTACACATTTTTCTGTAAGACTGGTAAACCTCTATCTAAAATGATGAGGGAGCCATGGAAAAGGTCCATCAATGTCCTCAGAGACCCACCCACAGAAAGGAAGATGATTGGTGCTTGTTTTTCTGATACAGATGGGAGGGGGTGGAAGCAGCAGGGTCCAAGACAACTATTGTCTGGACAGATAACTTGGCTGACATCACTGCCAAAGCCGTGAAACAGATTGAACAAATGGGACAGCAGTGTTTAAGCCAACTTCTTTTCCAGCCAGGTATGACATGGGATACCAACAGCTAAAAGCTAGGACAGAAAAGTAAGAAAGGAAGTCAGGCCAGAGGAGGAGGGGGAAGGGGCAAAAAAAAATCTAGGACACTGAGTTGCAAAGTTAAACATTGTAGTAATTCAGACAAAGATAATAGAATAGAATAACAGAGTTGGAAGGGACCTTGGAGGTCTTCTAGTCCAACCCCTGCCTAGGCAGGAAACCCTACACCACTTCAGACAAATGGTTATCCAATGTCTTTTTAAAAAAAAATGTGTTGAAGCATTCACAAGTTGTTCCACTGGTTAATTGTTCTAACTGTCAGGAAATTTCTCCTTAGTTCTAAGTTGCTTCTCTCCTGGATTAGTTTCCACCCATTGTTTCTTGTCCTGCCTTCAGGTGCTTTGGAGAATAGCTTGACTCCCTCTTCTTTGTGGCAGCCCCTGAGATACTGGAACACTGCTGTCATGTCATCTCTAGTCCTTCTTTTCATTAAACTAAACATACTCAGTTCCTGCAACCATTTTTCATGTGTTTTAACCTCCAGTCCCCTAATCATCTTTGTTGCTCTTCTCTGCACTCTTTCTAAAGTCTCAACATCTTTTTTACATCATGGAGACCAAAACTGAATGCAGTATTCCAAGTGTGACCTTACCAAGGCCTTATAAAGTGGTATTAACCCTTCACGTGATCTTGATTCTATCCCTCTGTCTGTGCAGCCTAGAACTGTGTTGGCTTTTTTGGCAGCTGCTGCACACTGCTGGCTCATGTTTAAGTGGTTGTCCACTTAGGACTCTGAAATTCCTCTCACAGTTGCTACTATTGAACAAGGTACCATATATACTGTACTTGTCCTGTGCATTTGATTTTTCTTGCCTAAATATAGAACCTTACTTTTTTTCACCATTGAATTTCATTTTGTTGGATAGTGCCCAATGTTCAAGTCTGTCAAGATCCTTCTGTATCTTAAGCCTATTTTCTGGAGTGTTGGCTATTCCTGCCAACACTCATGGTAGGAGCTTTAAGAATTATTCAATTTATGAAAAGATATATATGTTACTTTTCAAAACAGAAGCTTTCTTAAGATGATTGAACATGGAGTGTTTGAATAACACATTAAATCAATGTCACTTCATTCTTAATTGCTAAAATGAGTAATGAATTTTCTAAAATATACTGGAAATGCTTATATTGTCTCAGTCCAGACTGTGTCTATTTTATAATCCAAAAAATGCAAAATTAGAAAAGGATTTGAATTAAACATAATTAAGGATATGGTGTAAAACAGCCAATGGTTTAACCAACTCTGACAAAGTCCAAGTAATGCATGCAAATCTTGGTTAGTGTGATTCATGATTAGGGTTTTTTCCCCCTGTGGACTGGCATGTTGTAAAAGTCCAGTCTGTTCAGTTAATTTATGGTTCTGTGTATTCTATGAACCCAGAAGATGAATTAAGTTAAATATCCTGTTGAATATGATCATCAAGTTGAGCTCATGCAGTGATGGTGTCTATGGATATTCTCAATCATCCAGATCATGGTCATCCCAAAGGTGCTTTTTCTAAAAGGCAACTGGATTTCCTTGGTTTTTAGAACAGAAAAAGCTTCTTGGATGAGAAGTGAACTGTCTTCAAAGGAAAAAACTAAGAAAGTCCAGTTGCTTTATGAAAAAAGCACCTTTGAGACCCAATGATGACTGTCTTCCAGCCCTGCTGATTAAGCTGACTTTCCTTCTTGATGGTTTAGTATGTTGCACAAACCCAGTCCATTTAACAAATTTAAAGTTCAATATACTATGGCCATCCAGAAAATGGGTTAAATTAGAAACAAGTTAACTACCTAGTGTGAATAAAAACTACATCTGCTCCTATTGGAGCTGGTGGTACTCTCTGTAACTGAATAAAAGGAGGAGAGAACACATGAGGTTTGCAGTGTATATTGACACATTTGCATTTATGAACATAACTTAGAGCCAATGGGTCCATCATATTCAGAATCCTAATCAGACAGAAACTGACAGAAAATCCCCTGCAGTATTGGTGGATACTTCTGCTGACTGCTGGCTGCCTGCAATTTGGCAGTTCAAATCTCACCAGGCTCAAGGTTGACTCAGACTTCCATCCTTCTGAGGTCGGTAAAATGAGGACTCAGGTGGTTGGGGGCAATATGCTGACTCTGAAAATGGTTTACAGAGGGCTGTAAAGCATTGTAAAGTGGTATATAAGTCTAAGTGCTATTGCTATTGAGAAATGAATAGCTATAGACTATCTACCCATGTGGCTATTGCTATATCTTAGGGCAGTGAATTCAACCAATATTATGTTGCACACTAGAGACACGACAGCTCTGTCCCCCCCACCTGCTAAGATTTCGTTCCTGGAAAACAGTGAATTATTCCATTTGGAAGATTTTTACCCAGGATCTTAGCCCTTGTCTGAGCAGAACAGTGACAGCATTCAATCAGAAATGTGTAACCACTGCAAAGAGTCACAATAAGGATTATGGATTGAAATAGAGAAGTGTTTCAGAAGTGATTTAATAGTGTGGTTATCATGACTCATGAGGGCTTAATCTATCCACCTAATTCTTGGACCACATCTTGGGAACCTTGAATTTGTGCTTCTTGCCCAGTTTTCTTCATCTCCAAGGGATCTGCAAGGCAGTTAATCCCCCCAATATTTCTTACTGCAAAGCCTCACACAACAGGTTCACCACACTTCTCCACATCTCTTGTCAGCTCTGTGTGTTCCACTTACGCCTTCATGGTCTGTAACATTTCCTTGGCAGACTTTGCTCCCTCTGCTTCAAACATTATTTGTTTTCTGTCTTCAGCTATTTGTTCCTTAAATTCCTTCTTGGCCTGCATCACCAGACTCTCACTTGCCAAATTTCACACCCTCTTTTTTTTCCCCTTCAAGGATACCTTTGCTATTTGTAATAGCTGCTTATCACTATGGTTTAGCCAGTGTGGTTCTCAATGCTGTAATCGCCTTATAATTATAGTCTCCTGCTTAACTTGTGGATTGCTGGGCAGACATTTCCTGAATGACCAGAAGTTGGGAAAGTGAAGGCCAAGGTCACCACTTTTATCCCCAAGCTCATCCCATTATCATAGCCAGCACCCTTTCTTTGCATCCAAGCTAATAAAGGTGTGGAAGGGAGTCCTTGACCATATTTCAGGGCCAACTTCAGTACTGAGGCTGAATTTTATTTTGAACACTCCAAGTACATAGACTCCTTTTCTTGTAGAATCAGGTCAATTTTTTACTCAGTACTTTCAATTCAGAAGACATTTGTTAGCATTTTAAAAAATGTTTCATATTAAAAAAAAAATTGGAAGCTTGAACTAAAGAGTATTCCTGCAACTATTAGGATGAGGGATGATTTCTTTGAGACAACTTTTATCAGTTGTTTGGTATTGCATGAGAATGCATGGGGGAGGGTAAAACAGTTACCATCTTGCTTTTTTTGACTGCCTTCTGTATATGAATCCCTATGGAGGCACCAAAACGCTGGACAGAGTCTGCAGGTTATTTTTTGTGATGTTATCATAAAGCATTATATAAAAGTTCCTAGGATGTGTCCTTCACAGTGAATACAAATTACTTACCATCCTTCAAATTACTACTCCTCAAAGTCTCTACTGACCATTTTTGTGTTTGTGTGACCAAAAATGATCAGAAGAGTGAACAAACTATTTCAGAGATGGGAAATATACTGTCAGTGAGATCCAATGTGCCCAATGCTCTTTCACTGGACAAATGTCTTTTCTTTTGGTAGAAAAGAACTAAAAAAATAATTTTTAAATGAGAAAATTGGCTTGCTGCAATGCAAAGAAGACATTGAGGGAGAATAAAATATCAAGATAGTGGCTATGATCATACAATCAAAGCTCTGCCTCTTTTTATAAGAGTTTATATATATATAAGGGCAGCAGAGCTTTGATTGTATGGCCACAACTACAGTTACTAACCGTTGCCAAGTATCTACTTATCTATTCCCTAAAAGAGAAAAGTAAATTGAATTATAGATAATAGCCTAGTCATGGTGATGACTAGAGGACACCAGTTTGTTTTCTAGAAAATCCCTGCCTATGCAAGCATTTGTAAATAATCAAGCTTTCATCTCCATGGGCAAACTATTGAAAGCGAGATTACAGCAAAAGGGAAGACAATCCTTCTCCACTTGCCCTCCTTTGCTTCTGATCACTATTATGTCATATACCTTCTCTGTCTTCCAATTTATATGGCTGTCCATCTCATTTAAGCAACTCTGGGTGGGAAAGAAAGCAAAGAAAGAAAGAAGGGAGGGAGGGAGGGAGGGAGGAACTTCTAAAAAGTAATGCTTCTTCACTGGATTCTGTAGCAACTTTTTGGATGTTCCTATAATGGCTCTGCAGATCCACGCAGACTGTTTGTTGATTCTGGTTGGTTGGTTGATTTGGTTTACAGTACTTCCTGTGTTTTCTCCAGGAGTTCAAGGATTCTGATTGGATGTCCTTTCATTTTATCCCCACAACAGTAACCCTAGATTGAATACCAGACTGAATTAAGACAGGGTTACTTCCCCCTAACTACTCAGTTCCAATTTGAGTCTTCCAGTCCCAGTCCAACAGACCACATTTATTGTAAACTGCAGGATGATAGAGGAGAATCTAAAATTTGGCGAGTCTAGAACCTGCACACCTGGAATGAGATTTGCCATGCCATATTCCTTTTGAGTATCCTATAGAATTGTCCTCCTGCTTCTCAAAAGAGAATTGTTCTGTTCACAAATAGCAGAAAAGGTGGTCGGCTCATGTCCTAATGTGTCACAATTAAATTCTTCATTATCCCCTTCTGTATAAAAAGTGCTTTTATATAGAAAGTCAGAGAAAAGCATCCTACATATTCTGCATAGAAGTTATGGACCAGTTGCTTCATCAACAGTGAATGGAAAATTCCATTAATTTTAAATGAAGGGGCTTTGTGATGCTTACGAAAGTGGGACAGCTAGATAGAAAGCTGGATCCTCTCATTTGCTCAAACAGGCAAAAGAATATAATTGAGTCAATTGTACGTTTGAAGATGAAGAGGTTAAATCTAAGGCATCTTGAATAATATGGGAAATAAAAGGGATTTGAAAGAGGTGAAATCAAGTATAAGGTTTTCCAAGGGACAATGGGTTGAGTCAATTGAGGGAGCAGGAGATCAAAAGCTCTGGATGATTTTCCCACATTTTAAATCCACCTCTCTCTCTCTCTCTCTGTCTCTCTCCTTTCTCTGCAGATGCTTGACTCCTGATTTATGGTCTGCAGATGCTTGACTCTTGGTTTATGGGTTGCATCAAAAGCCCTGGATTCCATAGAATCCAACAATTGGCTCATCTTGCTAAATGTAGCCTTCTCAGATGAATAGCACCCCTCCAAAGATTCAGAATGTCTTTTTCAACTTTGCTAATTAAAATGCTTTAAGTTAAGATACTGAGAAGAGGACTTGGGGATCTTTGGCATGTGAAGGGGGTGTTATAGATTTATCTTCTGCTTTAAAGCAATTTCCCTTGACTTTGTACCCAGTGAATCTCACCAACCCTAAGGCATTGATTTCAGTTCCCAGAACCCCCCCCCCAGCCAGCATGAAATCCACATCACTTAAAGTTGCTAAGATTGAGAAACACTGATCTAGATGGGTGGATTGGGACTATCACTGCCATTTCCCAAATTTCTGGCTCATGTACAGTTGCAATCACAGCACAACTGGAAGTTAGCAAGTCAGAAATGCTGGATCTCTACAGTTTATTCTTGCAAACTTAGGGGGCGTGCATAAGCGCACCAATCGTGCCTATCATCCCTGTCCTATTGTTTCTTTTTATTTTTCTTAAATAAAGAAAATTTTTATTTTTCTTATAGTATCTATCTCATGTATTCAAAACTATGTTTATTCTTATACCTGTATCTTGTAAGCGATTGACAAACTGATGAAATAAGGCAGAATCCCTAAAGGTTAATTGAGGGCATCTTCAACAGGCCTGATATTCCCATCTCCTACTACGAAGTAAGTATGTTTGTGGGCAAGAGACCATGTGTATTTATATAGAGATACATAGGTTTATTAGTTTTGAGACACTAATATCCCTTGCCTTTGTTCCAACTTTGGACTGTAAACAGGATGGAATAAGCAAAATCTCTCTGTGTACATTGCATAGAGACAATGAGGAACAGAACATTCAGAAACAAAATAGTCAAGATATTTAATCAAGGTGTCTTAAGGACCAAGGACCCGTTTATATTTGCAGTGTATATTTGGGTACAAAAGTTCAGGAGGCTAATTGGCAAAACAGACATGGGTCAGTTATTCATACATGGAGCATTTGCATGAAATGAAGTTTACTGTTCATACAGAAAATTATCCATGGGAAGAAAGAACCAGAAATTCATTAATTTTAACTTAGAAAGCTCTCAGGACAAGGAGAGTGAGAATTGGATCATATCGAAGTGCAGAAGGAATCGATGGAGTGGAAGATGGATCTTTTGGAAAAGCAGAAAATAGTCTCTGGATTGGCCAGATATTGGAAATGTATTAGTATCGAAGTGCAGAAGGAATCGATGGAGTGGAAGATGGATCTTTTGGAAAAGCAGAAAATAGTCTCTGGATTGGCCAGATATTGAAAATGTATTAGTAGCCCGCTTGCAGATTTAGAATGTTTCCACCCTGTTTCTACTCCACATTCTCCTAGGAACTTATTATTAACAATCATCTTCATTTCTGCTGACCTGATCAGATCTCTGTCCCAAATTACAGTGGTCCTGGAATAACAACCTCANCATTCTCCTAGGAACTTATTATTAACAATCATCTTCATTTCTGCTGACCTGATCAGATCTCTGTCCCAAATTACAGTGGTCCTGGAATAACAACCTCAATGGTTTATCCCACGCGAACAGAAAATTTTTAAAAATGTTCCGTTTCCTTCCTCCAGTCCACATAATTATTTCATAGTGTCTGTTTCTCTAGTCATACATATATAAAAGAATATCCAAGCAATTTCCAGGAATGGAGCTGCAAAGCTGTCAAGCCATCATTTCCTTGAAAGGCTTGCTAGGATACCAGACGGCTGGAAGCCAGAGGTCTAAGTGAAATGAGCATTCCTGCAGATTGGGAAATGAATTATTTAGGCATGCCAGACAGAACTGCAGTCTTTTGACGAAAAGACTTGTTTCTATGGCCTTTCCAGCAGGAAATACATTGCTTCAGCTGCCAAACGTAGATGGTGACCGAACGAAATGATTATAGGTACAGAGATGACTTTGTAATGGGAGAAAATCTCCAGGCAGAAGTCTGATGAGAAGAGATTCTCCGGACTACTTTTCGGAATCCAGATGAACTTCAGTCTCACAACTAGGCTTACTTATTTATTTTATTCATTTATTAGATTTTTATCTCACCTTTATTACTTTATAATAATTAACCGAAGGCAGTGAATCAGCAGTGGGATTCAAAAAATTTTAATACCGGTTCTGTGGGTGTGGCTTTGTGGGTGTGGCAGGGAAAGATTACTGCAAAATCCCCATTCCCTCCCCACCCCACTAACCTGCTTTCCAGCTCCATTCTCCTGGACAGGGAAACAAAAGAAGACCCAGCCAATCAGCTGGGATTCAGGAGGCGAAGAATAGATGGGGACGGGGCCAGTCAGAGGTGGTATTTGCTGGTTCTCCAAGCTACTCAAAGTTTCCACTACTGGTTCTCCAGAACTGGTCAGAACCTGCTGGATACCACCTCTGCAGTGAATGTACATCATCACCCTTCTTCTTCCTCTTTTCCCCACAACAATCACCCTATGAAGTGGGTTCATAGGGTGAAAGAGAACAACTGGCCGAAAGTGATCCAGTTGATTTTCATGCCTAAGACAGGACTAGAACCTGTAGCCTCCCTTTTTTTAGGCCACTACCTTATCCACTACATCAAGCCGAATCTTTTGCACTATGCCCTCTTATAATGATTTCACAATTGACCGGATTCAAACAACACTCTGAGACAGTCCAGACTGTTACATATTAGCATACTCCAAATACTCTATTCCCATTGGTCCACAAATACTTGAATCTGATTGCTGTTCTACTTGACGGTGATTGGTCAAAAATAAGTAGCATATGATTGGCCGCCCCAGCAGCGGGAGAATCAAGGAACCGTCATTGGCCGCGAGCCGCGAGCAGCCTCTCTATAAAAAAAGGGCTGTCGCGGCTCCTAGTTCAGACAGAATCCAGCAACTAATAAAAGAGCTGAAGTTACGCTGGTCTTGAGTCTCACTCTTCGCGAACACAACACAGACAAACCATGTTATCAGAACTCAATGGATGGATTCTGTCTCTGGAAATTTTAAAAGTCCTGCAATCAGATCACAACCCAAAACTTTCTGTCCTATTTCGAAGAGAGGTGGCTAAATTGCCTTTGGGAAGCCCATGAGATGATTTTCCCAGGATATGAAAATTGGGGCCAAGTTGACTTTGAAATGGGATTCTGATCTGAATCACATAGACCCAGTGACTTCCATGACTTGCTCAGGTTGCGTTGTAAACAAGGCAGCATTAATTGGTAAAGGAGTGGGCCTCCATTCAAAGTCTATTGCTGGTTAGGGAATTCTGGGAGTTGAAGTCCATACATCTTAAAGCTGCCAAGGTTGAGAAACACTGGAGTAGGAAGTACCTAGCTGCTGACATATATATATATTCCTTATTAATCTTGAATATCCCCTTTGGCAAAGGAACACATGTCCTCTTGTTCTGTAAAGTGTAAAAGGATGAAGCAGCTCTTAATGTGGAAAGATGCAATTCTGTTTAAATAGCACACATGGCTTTTTCTCTCATTGTGCATATATTAATAACCCAGCCAGAGAGCCAAAAAATCAGAGGGATCAAAGGACTTTTAATTGATAAATATCTAAGATTTTGCTTGCATAACAAGCTTCTCAATCCTCCCTTGGAGGCTTCACCTGCTCTTAATTTACTTCTTGGTTACCAAGGCGCTTGTTTGTTGATGAAACCGGGATCAGAATTTGGCCTAGAAGTCTCCAAAGATCTGAATGATTCCTTGAATGGGCAATTTGGGGGTGGGAAAATGAGGTGCCAAGAGAGACACCTGCAGTGAAAAAATGTTTTTTTTTTAAAAAGCATCAACAGTAAATTTGCCTAAAGGCTTCTCTCAATGGCCTCTCCTTCGTGTAATTTTCTCTTTGAAAAAATTTGCCTGCCAAAAAGTGTCTACTTTCACAAAGAGGAAAAAAAACTCTTGGGAATGGCATATTGAGGTCACATTGGTGGGAAAGGCAGGGAGGGGAATATAAAAATACAAAAATTATTAGAGTACAGTGAGAAACTGGGAGGCAGATCAAAATAGGTAATTTAAATGTGGAATATTAAGACCATCTCCAAATCTCAAATCAGCTAACCCCAGGATCAGCAATAATTAGATGGCATCTACTGTCCTTCAAAAATTTTAAAAAGTTATATTTTTAGAAATATAGGTTTGCCTAAATGGCCACGGAATCTCACAAGATTATCAAAGACTCCAAGATTTCGGGGCCAGTTTTACAACTGACCCCTAATAAAGGATACAGAGGTGGCATTCAGCAGGTTCTGACCAGTTCTGGAGAACCGGTAGCAGAAATTTTGAGTAGTTGGGAGAACCGGCAAATACAACCTCTGACTGGCCCCACCCCCATCTATTCTCTGCCTCCCAACTGATTGGCTGGGTCTTCTTTTGTTGACCTGCACAGGAGAAGGGAGCTGGAAAGCAGGTTAGTGGGGTAAGGAGGGAATGGGGGTTTTGCAGTAACCTTCCCTAGCCATGGCCACCAGGCCATGCCACACTCACCAAGCCACGCCCACAGAACTGGTAGTAAAAAATTTTGAATCTTACCACTGTTCTGCACAATAGGTTGGGGGCTGCAACTGAAGTTAGGAAGACTCTGAAGAGAATGTTTGTGGCGTAGAAAAGCTTGTTCATGTCACTTTTAGGAAACAATTTTAGTGAGAAGTCATTGGCTGTGCCTGCAGTCTAGTTTTTGCAAAGATCAAGGAAGGGAAACTATATATGCCTCCATGTAGACACACACACACACACACTCACACACACACACACCTCAACTTACAACCATTTGTTTAGTGACCATTCAAAGTTACAAAGTCACTGGAAAAAAATGACTTTTTATGACTGGTTTTCACACAATCATTGTAGCATCCCCATGGTCACATGATCAAAATTTAAATGCTTGGCAACTGGCATGTACTTATGATAGTTGCAGTGTTCCATGATCATGTGATCCCCTTTTGCAACCTTCTGACAAGCAAAGTCAATGGAGAAGTCACATTCATTTAACAACCATGTTACTAACTGCAGTGATTAACTTAACCCTGTACTAAGACAATGGTTGGTTTCTCCCAAACACTGAGCCACCAACTATCCAATCTTCTTTTAGCCTGGTCTCGCATGTTGTATGAAACCACCTACCAAGATCCTGAAAAAGTCTCATAGAGCCAAATAAAAGGCTAGTTTGTTTCCCTGATTTAAGATGTAAGTATGAGTTTCTCATTTTGTTTTAAAAGGTTCCATTAAGACTTGACATGTCATAAGAACTCTACAGTATAATGTAGGGCCCTTTGTCACAATCACAGCCCTACAAAATCTGTGTTACTGAGAAAAGTGTGCAAGCCATTCAAGATATGCTCAGAAGAACTCTTGTTAGTTAACCCTGCACTGTCTACTGCGGCTCACACTGATGTGGACTATTTTATGGCTGTGTTAAGGAGGGAGATTGTTGTGCTAGCCAATTGAAATAGTTGACTCTTAAGGGCTTCACCTCACATTCCATTACCTAAAAAGCAAAACACACCTCACAGATAATTGAAAGGCTGACCATAGTAAATTGCTAGTCAGAAGAAGAAGGTAGAATTGCTAGGTAGGTATGTTTAGGAGAAGATCTGACTAAGAACTCAAAGTCCCTTTGTGGGGAGGTGAGTCCTAATGCCAGACAGATATAAAGCAGAAGAGTTACAGCTAAAAATTCAAAGCTGGCAGAATTCAGGTCAGAAATAAGGTTTAATCTTGGCATATCTTCCTTCTGTATAATGAGAATTAATGTGTTGGGTTTAGATAATGGAGGAAAAGGCAGAGGTGAATTTCTTGTTTACTTTTCAACCTCATTAAATGAAACTGAACCAGCAACTTATGCAGAGCCCAAGGAATCTCAAAAGGGTTGTGAAGCATGATTTTTTTGAGGGGGGGGGGAATACCCCTGTGTTCAACACTCCAAGAATCTTGAGGGACAAATGAGTCTACAGTATAATTGATAAATATCAAAACATTTTGGATTCTCCATCAGAAAAACAAAAGACCAGCTAAAATTCCAGAGAAAAGCTGTGCTGTAGGGCTACAGAATATTTTTAACAATACAACTCAATATTACTCTACTACTGTATTAACATGTAAAAGGGATGGAGGGAGCTGTGATATATTAACTGTTAAGCAGACTAAGCACGTGCTTCGGGCACCAGGCCCAAAAGGGGCACCACAAAAACTTTTATGTAGCCTAAGCTTGGCTTCGTTTGTACAGTATGTGCCAAGATTTGTCAGTGCTTAGGGCATCAGTGAGCCTTAATCTGCCACTGGAAGGGAGGGAGGAAGGGATGGAGGCAGAGGTGGTATTCAGCAGGTTTTGACCAGTTCTGGAGAACCTGTAGCAGAAATTTTGAGTAGTTTGGAGAACCAGCAAATACCATCTCTGACTGGCCCTGTCCCCACCTATTCTCTGACTTTGGTCACCACACTATAAAAAAGATGTTGAGACTCTAGAAAAAGTGTGGAGAAGAGCAACCAGGATGATTAGAGGACTGGAAACTAAAACATACGAAGAATAGTTACAGGAACTGGGCTTGGCTAGTCTAGTAAAGAGAAGGACCAGGGGAGACATGATAGCAGTCTTCCGATACTTGAGGGGCTGCCAGAGGGAGGAAGGGGTCAAGCTATTTTCTAAAGCTCCTGTAGGCCAGACAAGGAATAATGGATGGAAATTGAGCAAGGAGAAATTCAACCTGGAAATAAGGAGAAACTTTCTGACAGTGAGAACAATCAACTAATGGAACAGCTTGCCCTCGGGAAGTTGTGGGAGCGCCATTATTTGAAACTTTCAAGAAAAGATTTAGACTGCCATTTGTCAGAAATGTTGTAGGGTCTCCTGCTTGGGTGGGGTATTGGACTAGATGACCTATAAGGTTCCTTCCAACTCTGATTATCCGTTATCTGTTTCTGCCTCCTGAGTTCAGCTGATCAGCTGGGTCTTCTTTTTTGCCCTTCACAGGAGAACGGAGCTGAAAAGCAGGTTAGTGGGTTGGGAGGGAATGGGATTTTGCAGTAACCTTCCCCTGCCATACCCACAAAATCTGTAATAAAGTTTTTTGAATCCCACCACAGGAGGGAAGGAAGGAAGGAAGGAAGGAAGGAGGCGAGGGAGGGAGGGAGGGAGGGAGGAAGGAAGGAAGGTGATAACTTCAATGGTAAACGGGCAGTTTGCTCTAAGGCACAGGGAGACTAAGAGTTCTAATCCCACTTTTGGCATAAGAGTCACTGACATTGATTGATTTTGGGCCAAGCCTTCTGTCTCAAACCAACTCACTTGTTGTTGTGGGAAAATAGGAAAAGGAAGAAATATGAGGCATGTTTGTCATCATATATTTATTAAAATAATAAACATGGGATTTTAAATTTTTTTTAAAATTACATTTCTGTTCAATTTAGGGTTTTTCACAAAACAAAATATAAAAAACCTGGACAAAATAATTACTGTTAAATTGTTCCTCAAGTGTTTGTGTGTGTGCATATGTTTGTATGTATGCGTTTGTGGGCAAACATCACGACATCTTTTTTAAAGTATCTATCAGACCCCATATTTAAAGGCTGATTGTAATATTGTCCTGGAATGTTGACCCTGTGTAAAACTTTTCACTCACAATAAATTCTACTCCAAAACCAATGATATTTGCAAAGCTCATTACTTGTTCACTCAAAATGGGTTTATTCCTACAGTCTGTCTGCTCAGCCCCTTAATGAGACTTTAAAAAAACAACAACTCCACTGTATTCTTGCATAATTTTTGCCTAAAGCAAAATTTAAGACATATTTGAATGGGCAAAAGAGCTTTGGGAGAGAAAAGGAAAATGATTCCAAGAACGTTAGCAAGATTTCCTGGGGTGGTTCAGTTTTAAGAAAAAACCCTTTATATTTCAGGCTGAAGAAAAGTACACATTGGAAAATCTTATTGTTTAGATGATTAGCTCTGGCGTGGGGAAAATGGAGAGAATGTTTTCTCCCTTTCTCATAAAAGCCAGATCTACTGACTAATAGTAGATTCTGGAAAGACAAGAGGAAATACCTCATACACTGCATAATATAAAATTTGTTAACAAGAAATATAGAAGTGACCCTGGCCTAGACAAGGGAAGATTTAGCATATTCACAGAAGAGGAGGGAGAGAAGTCTATTAATGGTAACAGTTAGTCATTATACCTAAATGAAACCTCCCTGATCGATGGCAATCTGCATTTCAATCCCAATGTTTATGGACAGAAGAGAGAAGCAAACATTTGGTGGATACCTGGGAAGCAGCAGGCAATTGAAACAAATCTTTGGTGGACTCTAGCTAAGCAATTCTCTCTCTCTCTCTCCCCCTCCCTCCCTCCCTCTCTCCCCCTCCCTCCCCCCCTCTCTCCCCATGTACGTGAATGGGTAAGTGCCTTCAAATCAATGTTAACTCTAGTGATAAATCAAAAGAGTTATTCTTGGCAACATTTTCACCAGCAGTTTGCCATTGCCTACTTGCTAGGGCCAAGAGACAGAGAGACTGGTCCAAGGTCACCTATCTGGCTTTTTGCCTAAGGCAAGACCAGAAATCACAGTCTCCTGTCAGCCTTCCCAGGTACACCAGACAGAAAGCATGACCACATGAGCTAATTCTATTTTATTATAAGGCTGCATTTACAGAATATTGTGAGTCTGAAAGTACAGATAGTCCGCCGTCTCCTTTTCAGTCTGAGAAAGTAGGGAGGGTGTTTTCTGAATCTCTTTTTCCACCCATTATGCAGATATGGGCTATGCCCTCTCTTATTCGACCTTTCCCTAAGAAGCATCCCTTTGCCTTATCTCTCAAGGGCTTTCTCGAATACCGTTACATTTCTCTTCTAGCTTGGTGCGCTTAATCACTCACCACACTAGTTGTCAAGTTCAACTTATAGTTGTATAAGTTGAGTTGGTTCAACATGCCATAGTCAATAATGACTATGTAAAAAGAATGTGTGAGGAAATTATGTTGTAAATAGGAAAATATATATGTAAATAACACTAACTTAGTAATGTAGAATAAGGAAGAGATCAATTGTTATATGTGGTTTTATCTTATAGCATGTATGGCAAAATAACTGCCAGGAAAGTCACACTGTGTTCAACTGTTTTAATGTTTATCCAATAAAACTTGTTAATATTTTTTTTTAAATGAACATCTATCACCGCCATCATGTGGCCCTGGCTTACACCAGTGGTGGGATTCAAATTTTTTTACTACCGGTTCTGTGGGCATGGTTTGGTGGGCGTGGCAGAGGAAGGATACTGTAAAATCTCCAGTGAGAGGTGGTATTTGCTGGTTCTCCGAACTACTCAAAATTTCTGCTACTGGTTCTCCAGAACTGGTCAGAACCTGCTGAATGCCANTTTGCTGGTTCTCCGAACTACTCAAAATTTCTGCTACTGGTTCTCCAGAACTGGTCAGAACCTGCTGAATGCCACCTGTGGCTTACATTCACATGATAGTCCAATCAAAAAGATGTTCTGTTTTACACTTTTTAAAGCATTGGATTAACTCATAATCTAGAGCAGGGGTGTCAAACTCAAGGCCTGTGGGCTGGATCTGGCCTGCAGGGTGACTCGATCTGGCTCATGGGGCCACCCTGGAAACAGTGAAGGACCGGCCCACAGTGCCTCTGCTAGTGAAAATGGAACTTGGGAGCAATGTATACTAACTCCATATTTGGCTTGACAGCCTCCTGCAGCCCTCTGCCAGCAAAAATGCAGCTCAGGTGGTCCTCTCGAGCTCCATTTTCGCTGTCAGAGCACTCAGGCCACCCCCAACTCGAATGACATCGACTTGGCCATGCCTATCCTGGCCACGCCCCCTCAGCCCCCCTCAAGGTCAAACACAACCCTGACGTGGCCCTCAATAAAATTGAGTTTGACACCCCTGAATAAAAATAATCAACATGAAAATTGAACAGGGGTGCAAAAGTCCCCATTTATAAAATTAAAAGATGACTGAGATTTTATTTCATGTGATTTAAAATTTTGTAGGCAATGCTTGGTTAACTTTCTAAAGTTTCTAAAGCCACCAGACAAACTCTTCAAAGATGTGGATGTCACCCAAACTTAGTGTAGCCCCGTTTTTTCCCTGTCATTAACAGAATATTTGTAATTTATCCCATGCACTTCCTGAACCCAGAATCCTTACAAATCTGTTTTCATCAGCATCCAGTAATGGTCATTCTGGCTGGGGAATTTTGAAATCCATACACCTGAAGGTCATCTAGGTTGGTGATAGCTTAAAATATAGAACAACTGTATTGAAATTCCATAAATTATTGGGATGGAAAATATAATTTTCTGATAGAAAATATAATTTAATGGACAAAAATGTTTTTAATTTTTTTCACAATTTCTATGATTTTTTTTCTTAGTTTTCAGAACCTCTTTAAGATGAGTATCCCATTTCTTCATTCAAAACTGATCTCTTCTAGGGCTATTAAATTTGTGCTGCAAAACACAAGGTGAGCACAAGATGGCAGCAAATCACTAGATTTTAATCTACTTCTTTGCTGCCATCTGATGGGTATCTGGATTTTTGCAGGCTGGGTTTACTATTAATTTCTCCAGAAGTCTTTATAGTAGGCACTTGGACTTCGCAAATGATTTTTCTGATGAGGAAGCAAAGAAGGGCAGAAGAATGATGGAATCATGTGTAATGAGCAAAAAAAAAATCTGCAACAGAAACAATGCTCTCTGCCCCCTTGCTGCAATTGACATAAAACGATCAATAGAAAACTTAAATACCTTAAGAATAACATGGAAAATCAAAACCTCAAGGCAGAAAACCAAATTAACAAGAGACAGGGATCAGAGGGAGTATTCAGCCAGTCCTGACAGGTTCTGGAGAACTGGTAGTGGAAATTTTGAGTAGCTTGGAGAACCAGCAAATCCCACCTCTGACTGGCCCTGCCCTCATCTATTCTCTGCCTCCCATTGAGTCCCAGTTGATTG
>BHFT01003518.1:0-47144 GCA_004320025.1 Laticauda laticaudata
TTCCATTCTGTTTTTGCAAATTTTCACCACTTTTTGGAGTGGATGACAATGGATGGAGCCACCCCCAAAATTTTGCTTGTCTGCTATGTCCTTTATGCATACGTTTTGCGTCCGTCGGCCAATGGGACCAGGCCTTAAGTCATGGAGAAGCTGAAATCGGTTGTGCTCTTTATTTTGGAGAAATAATTCATACAATGCAATATGGAAGAACATGTTTTCTCTGTTGGGGTCCCTAATCAATTCTCAGGAATTAGACAACACTGTAACAGTGTATAAAATGTCATCTTCTCCTCTTCCATTTGTGAACCTTATAGTTGTTTGAAAAATCCAAAGAATTCTCACATACCTATTTAATAAATAAAAAACTGTCTCAACCATAAACTTCTGATATAAAATATTTGATCTCATTTTAATGAAAATATACCTAAAGTGCTGCATTTAATTATATATTGAAGGATCCTTTGTTGCTTTAATGGTAAGAATGTAGTTCAAAAATATCCAGCATGTGTTGTGTATATTAATGAAGTATGTTCATTAAAATTCATTAATTTAGGTAAAATTACTCATAAAAAGATATACATGAATCAAAATATGACTAAAACTATAAAGGTTTTGAATATAATAGGGGACATTTGGAGGAATGTGCACAAAAATGATTTGTAAGAGTGCAATGTAGCAATAACCCTCCCTAAAAAAACAGAACAGAATAGCGATAGCACTTAGATCAATACTGCTTTGCAGTGTTTTACAGTCCTCTCTAAGCAGTTTACAGAGTCAGCATATTGCCATCAACAATTTGGGTCCTCATTTTATCCAGCTTGGAAGGATGGAAGGCTGAGTCAATTTTGAGATTTGAACTGCCAAATTTCAGGCAGCCAGTAGTCAGCAGAAGTAGCCTGCATTACTGCACTGGGCCACCATGGCTCAGAATACTTTTTTGGCTGTGTGATATTAGATTAATGGTACAGAGGCTCTGAATATACATGCAAAGCAACAGATTAATAATAATCATAATATCGTACCAATAAGAGGTGGTAGTAGAGAAGGAGAAGAAGAAGAATACTACAGCCATACAATATGAGTAAATATACTCAGATATAAAACAATACTCTGAGGATTAGGTGTTCAGCAGAGTGATGGCATGAGGGAAAAAATTGTCTCTGTGTCTAGTAGTTTTGGTATGCAATGCCCTATAGTGGTGTCCTAAGGGGAGGAGTTGAAACAGTTTATGTCCAGGATGTGACGGGTCTGTAGATATTCCCTCATTTAGTATTGAAAATAAAGAAAAGCTGAAGTGCTTTGTCTGACTATTGTATGTTAAAACATTTTTTAATTTCCATAATTTTGTAAAACCCAATAATCTACCACAAGGAGAAGGTCAAAAGAGAAATTATCTACAGAAAAAGCATTTGATTTAACACAGTGTGGTTCACGTTTCAGCCACAGGCTGACTCAAAAAATAGTACCAAATGTATTTCACAATCCTTCCACTTTTCTTCTCCATCTAATACCTTAAGTACTGTATTTTACATTTCTCCTGCCTTCGAAATCTAATCTCTTGATTTTCAAATACTATAGTAAATGGTACTTGCTGATGTACAAAAAGAAAGACATTCTGATACAGATCTACAAAAATTGATTGGTCTAGGAAATTGCTGTGTATGTTAGAGACAGAACAGAGTGATTACACAGTAAAATGTTGGAATTCATAGGACTATGATCACAGCAATATGGAGATAATAGACGTCTCTTTTAAGGGCTGTACCAATCTCTATCTTTAGCAATTAATCAGTCTGAGGGTACCATAACTACCCTCCAGTTGGATATAATGGCTTCAATCAGGAACCAAGAAAAAGATTGAAGCTGTCCATCCTTCTGTTCAACACTTTGAAGCTGTAATTTCTCTTTGAATTATAGTCTCCTAATTCTTTGATAGTTGTTAGTATCCCCCTCCACCACCTTCTCTCACTACATCTTTAAAAATATTAATCAAATCATTGATGGTGTTTGAAAAATCCTTTGTTCAGTTTTTAAACCTATATCGATAAGGACACTTCATATGAAAGTCAGGAAAACTAAGAAGCATTCCACATATGACACTTTCTATTCAACTAATAATAACTATAGCATTGACATAATATTTATGTAATATAGAACTAAGTGGGAATATAGGGTATATGAACAAAAAAGGGATAGAAGAGATAATAACAATCAAAGCAAGCCATGTCAGGCAGTGTGACATTTTATCATGGTTGGATCTCACTTCCTTGGCTCAGTTTCACATTGTCTCTAAGAAAACAATCTTTGCATGCTTGATAGCCCTGAGGACTATAATATTTGTGTCCCAATTGCTGGCAATGTGTGTCTTACTAAGCATATGAATAATCAACAAAGCAATGCACAAAAGCTCATCTGGGTCCAGAGACCTGCAGTGATGTTGGCTGTTAGCTCCATTTTACAATGCTTTCTGTCAATGTTTTAATGCATTCATGCCAACAAGCATAACTTCTCCAAGAAATTTACATATGCACACAAGTACACACACATACATACTGATGCATTATTGTATATTATATGAATGTATGAAATACTACATGCAAATATATGTATTAAATAACACAAAAAGCAAATTACAAACAGAAACAGAGTTTATAAGAGTTGATTTAGGTTTGGTTAACCTTGATTGTCTCCAACATTAGAAAATCTGAAATCAACATGCGAAGCACATCCCTTCCACTGATGTTTTTCCCCTTGACCTTTTTTTACAATGGATGCTGAAGGAAGATCCTTCTACAAAATTTCTCCCAAAGCATTTTGCTTCCTGAATTATTCTGATCCAAGAAACAATTCCAGGAAAATAGAATCCCAGCCGCTTTGAAGAAACTGGGCAAATTCCATAATGAATTTTAAACAGAGAACCAGAGTGGTTTACTGATCTCTAGCAGCAAGACCACACATTTATGATACTGCATCTTTCTGTCTCTCATCCAGACAATTTTCTCAATGGTCAAGCATGGAAAAATACACTGTGTAGACTGTCATGATGCAGTTATCCAATCCTAGATGTTGGTGAAGGACGGATGAAGAAATCAGCGCAAGAATTCCATTTTTCATGGTATCACCCAGATTGATAGTGATCTGAGTAGTGATAAAGTGCTAAAGCATTATTTATTTATTTATTATTCCAGATCAATAAAATTTAGGTCCAATGTTTAAAATATGGAGAACCAAATCTGGAAAAAAAATATAATTGATAGAGGATATCAACCACCTTCTGCAAACCACAGTTATTGGCTTGGTGAAGCAGAGGTGAAGCAGAGACTCACTCCAAAGATTTGTTTCAGCCAAAATCTGACATGGCAAAGTCTCAGGTATGCCCAGAGATGGTGTTCAGAAGGTACTGACCAATTCTGGAGAACCAGTAGTGGAAATTTTAAGTAGTTCGGAGAACCGGCAAATACCACCTCTGACTGGAGATTTTATTTATTTATTTGTTTGTTTATTTATTTTATTTGGTTTGTCAATTGCTTACAAGATAATAGGTATAAGTAAATATGAATACATGGATACATATAAGAAAAATAAAAGAAACAATAGGACAGGAACAGGAGGCACACTGGTGCACTTATGCACGCCTCCTACAGACCTCTCAGGAAAGGGGTGAGGTCAATAGTAGAAAGTTGAAAGTTAAAGTTTTTGGTGTTTAGGGAAGAAACCACAGAGTCAGGCAGAGTATCCAGACACTGACCACTCTGTTGCTGAAGTCGTATTTCCTGCAATCAAGTTTGGTGCGATAAACCTTGAGTTTGTATCTATTGTTTGCTCTGTTGTGTGTTATTGGAGTTGAAGCTGAACGTATCATTGACAGGTAGGAACATTGCAGATGTATGATCTATATACTATACTTAGATCGGACTGAAGACGGCTTAAGTTATAAAATTCTTTTTCTAAGCTCGAGAAATTTCCAAGTCTGGTGCATTCAGGTATTCCTTGCAATATAGAGGAGTGAGACTCTTCTTGTGAAATTTTCTGGACTTCTCAACTGTGTTAATATCAGATACGTAATGTGGGGGGTCCCCAGAACTGATGAGCTGTTATTCGAGTATTGGTCTAAGCAAATGTTTTGTATGCTCAGTTAGTAGTGTAATATTACCAGAGAAAATAGCTACATAAGATCAACTTAGCAACTCTTAATGTCCCTTTTTGGCTGATGTAGTTATAGTGGGCTCCAGCACTTAGATCATTAGAGATGAGGACATCCAAGATCCTTGACAGAGTTTGGGTCACAGCAAGGTCTTGACTCTTCAGCCTGTATTTTTATTTCTGAATTATATTTTTTTTTGCCAATTATGTAAGACCAGAACATTTATGTGTTTGAGATTTTGAAGTTGTCAGTTTGTTTGAACTCTTCCTGATACATAGTCAGGTCTTTTTGAAGGGAAGGCAAGTATTGTCTACGGTGTTGTGAAATAAGCTTTACATCATCAGCAAAGAGAATGCAGTTGCTCTTAATATGAATCTCACAGGGTCATTTATGTAGAGTATGAAACAGAGTTGATCCTAGAACTCTCGCTTGGGGGACACCACTAATTGGACAGGTTCATAATTTGAAAAGAAGCTCCGAATTTTGACCATTTGTTGTCTGTTTGACAGGAATGCTTCTAGCCAGTTTATGCAGGTGTCCATAGATACACAAGATTTTAGTTTTAGAAAGGTAGTTTTGTCGTGTACCCTGAATTCATATAAAGGCTTTATAGAAGTCTATGTTAGATTGAGTCCTGTTGCTTTGGTCCTGATCGGTTGTGCTTCCATAATGTTTTTTGCAGTTTAAGAGTTGCAGGATTGCAAAGGATAGTTTTTTTTCTGAAACCAAATTGTTTATTAGAGAGTAGGTGTTTTTGTCTCTAAGTGGAGGATAATGGATTGGTTTATATAATTGATCAATGACTTTTACAGTGATGCAGCATAAAGTAGATTGGTCTGAATTTTTAACTAGGCTGTAATTTTCTCAACTTTTTGAAGATGGTGATGATTGTGGCTTGTGATCAAGTTTTGGCAAGAGCCTGGTCCTGAAAGATTTTTTCAAGAATGCTTAGAGGTTCAGCTATGGCAGTGATAGCTTTTTTTTAAAGAAAGTAGGGACATATTCCGCCAGTCCAATAGATAGAAGAGGTTTTGGATTGCATACTGCTCTTTTCCAACATTGTTTCTGTAAAGATATGTATTAGATCGTTGTAGCTGTGGGGTTTCAACTAGAAATTACTGGGCCATGATCCATTGCTGTTTCAAATACTGAGCCAAAGAATGTGTTGAAGAGGTTTGGCTTTAATAGTGTCCGTCATTGCAGTCTTTACCATTAGGTCCTTTTCAGGGGGGAGGACCTTGGAGTTTTTTAATTTATGTCTTACGAAAATTGTAGAAAGTGTGGAGTGGAATTGGTACATAGAAGGGTTTCCGTTTGTTTTACAAATAAAATTGGTGCATTCAGCTCTTTATCTGGTGCAAATAATATTTTTTTGTATCTGCCTTTTGAAGTTAGCAAATGTTGGACCAACCAAAGTGATCTCTTTTTGGATGAAGTTTCCTTATTGGTTAATGTATCTGTTTTTTCCTGGTTTTTCGGAGTTGTTATTGTACATATAGTTTTGATGACTCTTTTGACTTCAACTATAAAAAAATTTGTAATTGGTCTTCTACAGTAATTGCATCCAGTAAATAGAAATTGCCAATCAAGGGAATGTGAGTTCATTGTCCTATAAGATCATAGTTGTCTTTTTTGAAGTTATAATTGGGGATCAACATTGTTGTGTTTATTTTTGTGTGGATGGTATGTTTGAGACAAAAGTCTATCATGCTGTGATCCACTGGTTGTAAAAGGATTCTTTTAATTTGTATTCCATAAATTGAATTCAACTATTGCTAGAACATAGAATTGAGGCAAGTTGTTAAGTCTTGTATTGTTAGGTTACTAGTTTGTTCCAGTCCCAGGTTTGTTACAGCATTGTTAGAAGGTTTTGCATGTATGGGTCAATTTTACATTTGTTTTAGGATGGTTCCAGTTTAAATATGAAGTAAGATTGAAAGTCACCAAAGAAAGATAAAAGTGTGTGGGCAGGATGTTTGCCCATTGTTAGTTGTGAATTTAGCTTGTTTACATGTTCGATGTCATAATCAGGGGCTCTGTAAACATAGTATGATAAAATCGAAATGTGATATTTAAGGACAGTTCACAGAGAAATATGGTCTCAGGAAGAGCAAGCTCTTGGGTAACTTGGATGTTTTTAGATGTAAAACTGCAATTTTTCCTGCTTTTGAGCCCATGTTTTCACACAGACAAATAGTGATGTCAAATTTAGCCATATTTAGTTAAAAGGAAGAAATTAAGGTATTTTATTCACAGGGTTTTCTTGGCAATTGAGTAGCGGATATCACCCTCCAAGAAGCTACACTTGGCATCACGTAGGTCTCCCCGGTCCGGTGAGCTTGAACCGCGCCTGGGCCAGATTTCTTGAGTGCAGTTTCCCGTACCAGGTGTGCATGTGCTACAACCACCCGAGAGCACCTGCCGAAGTGTAGCACAGGCCTCCGCCTTCTCTTCTCCAAGCTGCCTGCTTCCCTCCTTGGTGTCTCGATAGAGCCTGTGGTCCCTTCATCATAGGTACTCGTTCTCCCTCACCATCGAGCCACACTCATCCTCATGTTCCTGCTTCGATGGAGTACTGCCGTCCTCTCCCATTCTGCGTATGCCTCTTCCCCCCTGGCAGGGCCTTCTGGGCGCCTCATCAGAAGGGCATCGAGGTTCTAGGGCTGCTCCACAACCACCAGCAGCAGCATGCAGCATGCAGCAACAACAACGTAAGCAGCACCAGCAGCACCAAGCAGCACCAGCAGCAGGACCAAAGGTTCATGAAGCAGCAGAGTAAGCACCAGCAAGCACCAAGCAGGACCAGCAGGACAGGACACCACAAGGAACGCAGCAGCACGCAGCAGGACCAGGTAGCAGCACAGCAAGAGTAAGCACCAGCAGAGTAAGCATCAGCAGAGCACCACATCAGGAAAGGCAGCGCCATCAGAGTAAGCACTAGCAGAAGCCCGCAGCACCAAGAGTCACACCAGCAGAAGCACCAGCACCAGCAGAGTCAGCCCGAGCAGCAAGAAGCACCAGCAGAAGCAGTTGCCAGGGGGTGGGATGGTTGCCCTGTCCCCTTGCCCAGGGCTGGCAGAAGTAGGCACAGGCTTCCTCTCTTCCCCATGATTGTTGGCTGGAGATGTTGCCTGCAGCAGGTCTTCCTCTGAATGGTGACCTGCTTTTTGAGCTGCATCCTTTTATATCCGCGGGCTGAATGCAATGCATCCTCCGCATGCTCAGTGAATGCTCTTGCATCTCCGCTAGCACCGCTAGCATCCACCTAGGCTTCCGTGATTGCATCCGCTGTATCCGCTCAGCAAATCGCTCTCTGCATCCGTTCCTTCCGCTGCGAGTCACTCGCTGGTGCTCCCCCGGAAGCCTTGCGGATGTACCATCCGATCCATCCGCTTCCACTGCTAGGCTTCCATGAGCATTCCGCTTTAACATCCTGGCTAAGTCCCCCCCCGTGCCGTTTTCCTTTCCGTTTGTTGTTCACTCTCTTTAACAAATTTGGGGCACTTTTGAGAGCGGATAATAATGGATGGAAAATTTTCTCATCCGCTGTGTCCTTTTTACATACATTTTGCATCCATCGGCCTATGTGACAGGCCCTTTTAGAGCTTTGTGGCTAAATGTTAAATTTATATTGTAATATCATGTAGTGTTGGGACTGGTAAGATTTTTTTTAATTGCTCAATGAAATAAAAAAGCTTACTATATTGAGACAAGTCTCATTCCTCGTTTTAAGGAGGGGGGGCAGATTACCAAAAAATAGGTGGCCCCAATAGTAAGATCATTTTACTTGCTGATTTCCCTGTATTTAGTTTATGAAGTTTTTCCATGTTCTGACAATTTATTAAAAATTGCCTCCGGAAAACCAATCATTCACATTTCTGGTTTAATGATAATGGTATTAGCATTGAAAAACTGTCATCACTCAAAAGTATTTCTGTCTATGTCTTTTCAATTCTACAATTATTTAAAAGTAGGTATACTGTCCAGAGTCACATATAAGCAAGATGGGCAGCTATATAAATTCAATCAATCAATAAACAAAGCAAATGAAAATATTGCTTTTTTGGGTGGGCAGAGAAATCGATTACAATCTATATTTCCTCTATCCATCTACTCAACATTCTACTTCTATCACTTCTATTCTTATTCATTTTACTTAAATTATTTTTTCTTTCTAATTTCTATGCCTCACCCACATATTCTTTCAGATTGCTTTGTTTCTAATGTCTTTCTTGTCTGGTAACCTTTGTAACAGTCACACACTTTTAAATTGGTAGAAATTATAGGAAATGATAAGTGGATGGCTTATTGGCTGGATGGCTCAGTGGCAGGATGGTGGGATGGGATGGGGAGAACCAGTTTGGTATAGTGGTTAAGGCATCAGACTAGAAACAGGATGATGAGTTATAGTTTTCCCTTAGGCACAAAGCCAGCTAGGTGACCTTGGGCCAGTTACTCCCTTTCTGCCCTAGGAAAGGCAATGGCCTAGGCAATGGCAAACCACTTCCGAAATTTTCTTCAGATGCTTGTTCAAGAGTTGCCAGGCATCACAACTGACCTAAAGAACCAAAAGTAAAATAAAGTATGTAATAGTGCAAAGGGACGCAGTGGCTCAGTGTCTAAGTTGCTGAGCTTGTCAATCAGAAGGGTAAGCAGATTGGCGGTTTGAATCCCTAGCACCACATAACAGAGTGAGCTCCCATTACTTGTCCGAGCAGTGCTACCCAACCTAGCAGTTCGAAAGCATGTAAAAATGCAAGTAGAAAAATAGGGACCACTTTGATGGGAAGGTAACAGTGTTCCGTGCGCCTTCATGTGGTCATGCCAGCCATATGACCACAGAGATGTCTTCAGACAGCACTGGCTCTTCAGCATTGTAACAGATGAGCACTGTCCCCTAGAGCCGGAAAAGACTAGCATCTATGTGCGAGGGGAACCTTTACCTTTTTATAGCAGTAACACTTAGAATTATATACCACTTCATAATGCTTTATAGCACTCTCTAAGCACTTTACAGAGTTAGCATATTGCCTCCAACAATCTGGGTCTTCATTTTACTAATTTTGAAAGGCTGGAAGGTTGAGTCAATCTTGAACCGCTCAGAATCAAACTTCTGGCTGTGGGCAGAGTTAGTTTGAAATATTGCATTCTAACCACCGTGCCACCACAGCTCTATATGTAATTCTGCAAAACAAACATAAACAATTAGTTGAGTGGATAGATATGCATACAAAGGATAGTTCATTAGAGACGAGAGACCGAGAAAGGTATGTTTCTGTATTTGACAGGCATAAGGGAAAGGTCTTGGTGAAATTCATTTTTCTGCTTCAGTTTTACTTCATGCAATATGCTTCTGCTGCTATTTCTTTGAAACTGGATTCAAATAATTTTTGGGAAGGGGTAATGCATACTGTTAACTCTGCTTCACTAATAAATAACGTATTTCTTATAAGTCCCAAAGGCTACCAGTCACTATTGACACAGATTATTATTTCAGCATCTTTTACTGAAATTATTAAGATTTATAAATTCTTAATTTTGACCAAATCATGCCCCTAATTGGATCCAGAGCAGCAACCAAAACTCTTTCTCATTTTGCATATTTGTTCAAATGTGCTGAAAAGTCATAGAAAGCAATCCCATGTGTTATATATGCGTATATGTGGATGGATTCTTATACACTGCATTTGATTTGATTTTATGAAAGAAAAGAAAAGCTGAAATGCTTTGTCTACTGATATAACTATTACCCTGGAATGTTGCTAAGCATTAAACCATTTCCATATGTTGAAGGAATGCAATATATATGCATTCATTTCTGTAATACATTCCAGAAAGCAGAACACACATCACACCACAATGACAGATAAAAAGTGCCCGTGGAATCTTGGATATATTTTCAAACGAAATCTCATGCCTTTGGCTATGTTCCAGGAAAATCACTCTTGCAAAAAGAAAAAAACATGTCTTACTATCCTTCCATATTGATTTGATTATTAAACTGTTCTACAGAATATTTTCCCTCAATTCTTTTTGTATGACTTGATTTATTTATGGAGCTGTTTTTAACTTTGGCTATGTTGTTCACTTTGAGAAACATTTCGCATACATGTTATGAAGTTAACCAGTTACAATAAAACAAAATAATAAAAAAAATGTCAGGCTGACTAATGAGTTGGCATAAGATTGAATAATTCTTTAGACTTCCTAAAGTCAGTTATATTCATTTCTCTCTCTCTCTCTCTCTCTCTCTCTCTCTCTCTCTCTCTCTCTCTCCCTCCCTCCCTCCCTCCCTCCCTCTCTCTCTCTCTCTGTATATCTTGGCACACTGACATTTTCTATCATTGGGAAATCCTTCTACCTTGCCTCCCTTTGCATGAGATAAAATCTCATAGGAGCCAAATACATTAATTATTGAGTTAACATATCGAAGGCTGTTCCTTAAAATGCCATGAGGGGGAAAGTTACCTAGAGGCAGCTTTCTATGGTTTAAAAGTATTACATTAGTCATCTCTGATCATTGTCCAAGACATGAAATATTTCAGGGACAAAGACATGGCAGTGTCCACTGATAAGTGGTCCTTTGATCATCACACAAGAGCATGATTCACAGCTCAAAAGGTTAGGAACATGATGTGCTAGCATGGCTCTGCCTCTTTTAAGAAGTCTGCCAAATATAAAGGCTCACTCAGGGAACAAAATGAATGTATGCTCTCTTCTGGGAATGTACTTTCATAATTGCCTGTGCTCTTTGATCTATCGCTTCCACTTCTGCACATTCCAACACCTGGCCTAGGCTTAGGCAGGGGTCCCAAGTAGAAATTATAATCAAAGCAGCTGTGTATGATCAATGCTGAGAATAAACAGCTGGTAATGGGACATTCCACATATTTTACTTCCACCCAGAGTGCGCACTTGAGAAAGCAGGATAAATCATCTAGAGGTGAAAGAGATCATACAAGTACTCAAAGGCTATGGATCCTGCTTTATTTTTAAAAGGAGGAGGAGGAAGAGAAGGAGGAGGAGGAGGAAGAGGAAAAGCAGAGGAAAGACAGATATTATTTTTTGTATTTGTGTTTGTGCTATTTCCTTCAGTCATTTAAAATTATTAGTGATATTAGCATTCATAATACAAAAGAAACAGATTGTTTTTATTGTATTGAAATACAATGGAACAAGGAGCCAGAACATATTATATTATCAAATTAGGGGCAACAGATGTTTAAAATGTTGAACTATGAATTCATTGTGCATGGGGAATAGCATAGAAGATCATGGTTAACACTGGAAAAAAATTATTCTAGATTTACAATTTTGTGTAGTCGGTATCATCTCATCTCACTTTGTCTCTTTCTTCCCATTTTTGCCCCAAAGCTGCTGGGTAGAGGAATGGAAATGCATCCTCTCAGATCTATAGGAGAAGATAAGGAAATGAGAGTACTGCATCATGTCTATGGAGATTTTCAGGAATCCAGATCATGATTGTCCCAAATATGCTGTTTCAAGAAGCAACTGGGCTTTCTGGTTTTGTCTTTGAAGATGTTTGAAGAAGCTTCTTGGATGAGAAGCGAAACATCTTCAAAGAAAAACCAGAAAATCCAGTTGCTTTTAGGACAGCACAGCATCTTGACATCAGCAAAGAAGGTGAATCCAAGGAGATGAAAGGACCAATGGAAAAGATATAAAATTTTCTAAAAGGAAAATTAATACTGCCTATATAACTAAAAAAGCTATTAAAGAAACATCACATCTGCCCAAGCTACTAAAAAAGATAATCCATGTCATTGATTTACCTGAGCTTCTAGATCTGGGATCACTTCAAAACTGTGAGCCCTCTACATATGCAAAACAGTTTGCATCAAAATCCCATCTTATCTTCCCCACAATTAGTATCCTTCCTAAAAAAAATCCTCCTTGTCATATCTAATCCTAACACTAATGTTCTCCTAAACATTCAGCCTCTGCTTCTTTTTATGGTGAAGTAAAGACCAGCCTTGAAAACTACTGTACCACCAAATAAACTGATGTATAATAGATTTTTTTAAAAGGTCAGCAATCTTTTACTAAAGAATAAAGCCATTGCTCTTGGCTATCTACTACCTTCAAAGTAAGAATCTGTTTAAATGTCATATTCTACACTGATCCAGTCCTAAGAAAGCCCACAATGCCTAACATGTTCTGTTTGGTAATAGGTCACTTTCTTCAATTCTTTTACAGTTAAAGCTGTAAATAAATAACAGCTTCAGAATACTAACTTCTTGATATAAACATGCCAATCAAGTACAACACCTAGCATAAGTCATTGAGCATTCGGAGTATTATTTCACCGCACAGCAAGGGATCAATAAAACCTGCTGTTAATATTGTGTCAGATTCACTGATTCCTTTCTCCCAAGCAGAGATCAACAGGAGTGAATAATAGGCACCTGACTTTTATTGAAGAGTTAAACCACGTATTACAGCTTTTTATGGCACTAAGCTGAGAACTCAAAAACAGTAAATCTGGTACTGGGAAGCTTGTCATTCAGTCAAGGGTGTAAATCACTTCAGCGATAATTCCTATAATATAAGGCCAGAATTTATTGGATAAATATGTGCTTTGTTCTTCAAAATAGACCAACTAGGACATGGGGTCAGTTCACACATGCAATATGCGTACTGTAAAATGGGTGGAGTTCAACTTCATTGTCATTGCCACCTTCTTCATTTTTGGGGGGGAACTCATAGATCACTACTCCCCCTACCCCACCTTGCAGATATCCTACATATGGCCAGGCATTTTAACTCCTTTCTTCTGATATATTTTCACTGACATGTCTGCTGCTGCTACAGAAGCTATCCTTTCATTCTGCCCATTTTTTGCCCATCTGGTTACTTTTAATGATCCACAGAATGACAGAGTGCCATCAAGTTCTGTTTTACTTTTGGAAAGGGCTGAGAAGGATCTCAAATTTTAGGAGTTTTGGCATTTTATCTCCTCTGCTACCAATCACCTCACTAAAACCTTAGGCTACAAGACTTCCCATGCTAGGAGAAGGGGGGACCTTCGTGCTTTCTGAGCTTGGGTGTTTTCTATCCTGGCAGTTCATAACCAAGCTAGATGATCAGGTCTAGTAGCAAATTCTACTAATTTGATAATGAATCATTTGTAAGAAAACATCCAAGCTCAAAGAGCACCAAGGATCCCACAGTTCAACCCTGAGCTATAAATTTCTATTTATTTATTTTATTTATTTATTTGATTTGTCAATCGCTTACAAGATACAGGTACAAGAATAAACATAGTTTTGAATACATGAGATGGATACTTATAAGAAAAATTAAAAAAGAAAAAGAAACAATAGGACAGGGACAGTAGGCATGATTGGTGCGCTTATGCACACCCCCTACAGGCCTCTTAGGAAGGGGTGAGATCAATAGTAGACAGTCTAAGGTTAAAGTTTTGGGGGTTTCTCTTTTATCAGTACTAATTGTGCTGCATAGCAGGGTGGGCAATTGAGAATCCAACGATATGGGGCTCATTTTTTTGCTTTTCTGAATAATGAATCCCAGAGGAAACAGGAAAAGCAAGTACGTGCTGCTTCCCACTTGCAAACACAAATTATTTCCAGGAGGGACTCCCATTCCAACCAATATTCCTCATCTGAAATCCAAGTTAACTATAAGAGTAAGCATGAAGAATGAAAAACTGATACGCAAATAAGGTTCTCCCTATTTAAATCAACAATTTTTATTTATAGCTTTCACAAAGAAGACAAGCAGGAAGTCTAAGAAACAGACAAAATTGAGAATTACAAGCAGGGCTTCAAATGCTATGTCAAGCCCCACATCCAAGAATGATGTATGGTGATTCATCCAAGCTGAGTTCTTTATCATTTTCATTTACAGAGTGAATCTTGCCAGACTAAGCTTTTCTGCAATCTGCATCTACCATTATACTCTGAGACATATTAGGGAGGGGCTAACTTCGCCATCTTTCTCTCACACAAAATATCTGGACTGAGTTGTCTCTTATTCCTCTGGAATGCACCCCCTTCCTCTTGAGGATCCAGCCTACTACATCTCATCACAGGCTGGAATGGTTTAAAAAAGAAAGAGGGGTATCCACAGGATGTGGTTTAAAAAAAAATTCAAGACAGCAGCTATAATCAGAGTTCAAGGGCTCTGTTGCAGCCACTATCATGATTTTTAAAACCATATCTTGAAGATATACTTGCAAAGATATCCTTTTTGGCATAGTCCCTCCTTTGTCATATGTTCTTCATTTATTTTAAATTAAGCATTTGCATTCCCACACTAGAATTTTTTTTCTACCACATCAGTCAGCAAGGATGGGAAAGTGCGAAAGAAATGTTCAGAGAAACTGTTATTTTGGCTGCTTCTGAAAGAACTGTTTAAAATATTGCCAACGGTTTTCTATGAAATGGATGTGCAAAAACGCAGTAAATTTGCATCAAGAAACATGAGTCACAGATATGTCAGCTGTAAGATGTGTTTTTATTGTTTTGATAAATATTTGTTTGACAAAGAAATCCTTGATGGTATTTTCAAATATAAATCATTCTTTTATGTTTATTAGCCAACATTCTGCCTCGTCCACAGCTTTCCACCTGAAATAATAGACATAATAATAATAACTATGTTTATTCATCACAAATATACAAAGATTGAAAACAAAGAACAGCTTACATCCTGTGAGGTACCTTTAACATCAGACAACATCTGTCTATCCCAGGTCCTTGGGAAGGACTTGATAGATGAATAAAAATACTAAATCCAAGCTAAACATCTGGCTGACTGTGCAATGAACCACAACTACCCCGAGTCCTTGGAAAGGACTCAATAGGTAGATAAAAATGTGAAATTCAATCTAAACATCTGGTGGACTGGGGTGATAAACAATACAATAATAATATGAGCAATAATATCTGCCGATTACAAGTTTTTGGGAAGGACTTGGAGGGAAGGAAAAATGCAAATCCAGTCTAATTATCTCATGGACTTTGGTGCATGAACCATAATAATAATCAAAATAAAAAGTCTAAAATGTTGGAAATGTGAACAAAATGACAGTACTTTCTATCATATGTCCGAGACCAGGAAATACTGGAGTAAAATAAAAAATTGGCTGCAAGAAATTACCAAATATCAAATTGAACTTCAACTGGAACTTTTCCTATTAGGAATAATTACAGAGCAATACCCCAAAAAGATAAAATACATTATTTTGCATATTCTGACAGCAGCCAGAATAGTTTTTGCACAAATGTGGAANATAAAATACATTATTTTGCATATTCTGACAGCAGCCAGAATAGTTTTTGCACAAATGTGGAAAGGACCTAATATCCCCCCAGACGAGTTAATTATACACAAAATACTGAATGTGCGGAAATGGTTATGCTTACGTTAGAAATGAAAGAGAAGGAAAACTCCAGATATTATGCAATATGGCATAAAAGGTATGAATAGTTAGAGAATAGATAGACAGTTATAGACTGTCCAGGGCTATATAGAAGAAACAATGTTTTAGCTATAATACTAAACTATGATGTTTGTGAAGTTCTTTGCATATAAAATCATTCACATTTGCTTTGAGTTGGCCAGAGTGTAATGCTGTGTGTGAGATAAGTTCTCAAGATGTATCTGGGACTTTTGCTATAAATCCTGAAAGTGGTGACCCTTGAATGTGTTGGTCATCAAAGTGGAAATATGTAGTTAAATAGAAGTTTATGAAATCCATAATCCTAGGTGTTTCAATTTTTATGTATTCAGTTAAGTAGGATTGTGTGCTGTGGAGCAAGGTGGTCATGGATTCTTTGGTTAGTTCAGGATCTATAGATGCGAACAAGGCTGTGACATCAAATGAGACCATGATTTTGTCCTCATCGATAGTCAGATCCCTGACTGTTTGAAAACACTGTAAAGGAGAGTTAATGGATTGTTGGCTTCTTCTTGAAAAGTGCCCATGGTTTTTTTGATAATTCTTTTGCAATATTGTATGTAGGGGTCTCTGGTAGCGATACATTTTACTCATGTTTCCCTGGTCATGAACTAGAGATCTCAATAGATTTCTGATATCTATCTACCTAATATAAATACAATAGTAGAAACTGAAGATTGGGTTATTGCCTTGTGAACATTCCTGAGAACAAGGATCCAATCTGAACAATGATTAATGAAGCAAATTTTATAATTATATTAGAAAGGAGATTTATATACAAGAAATGCAATGTAGGCATAGGCAAATCCTAGCACCAAACTAGCTTTGTTCTACCAAAAAGAAAGTCCAAGAGAATGTATTGTTTGTTGCATGGCTAAAAACAGAGGCAGAAAGAATTGACCTGAGATTAGCAACATCTAAGACAAAAATGTGACAGAATGAAGGATTAAGAGGGAACATAGACGTAATCACTGTGTTCAATGCTGAAGAATCAATGTGACTGGGTTAATACCCCCAAAAGAAAATGTATATGCTCTGTCTTACATACTGGCAAAAAAAATCAGAAATACAGGCTGAATAGTCAAGACCTTGTTGATGATCCAAACTCTGTCAAGGATCTTGGAGTACTTAGATCTAATGATCTAAGTCAGTGATTCCCAAAGTGAGCAGTACACTCCCTGGGGGGCAGTGGGGTGCCTTAAGGGAGCGCTAAGAGGCAAGGGGGCCAGCAGGAGGGCGCTAAGAGGCAGCAGGGGGGCGTTCGAGACGCCGACCCTGCAGGGTCGCTCATTGACTGTTGCACTGCTCTGGAGTCTCGAACTCCCCCACCACCTCTTAGCGGCCTCAAGGGGGCCAGCAGAAGGGTGCTAAGAGGCGGCAGGGGGCGTTCAAGGCACCAGTTGTTACACCAGTCCAGAGCCAGTGCCTTAAATGCAGCAGTGGTAGCACGTTACGTGCCACCATGGCTGTATTTGACGTGCAGCCCCCTGTCACCTCTTAGCAACCCCAAGGGGGCCAGCAGAGGGGCACTAAGCAGTGGCAGGGGGCATTTGAGGCACCAGCTCTGGAGCGATGCAACAGTCAATGGGTAAGCCTGCAGGGCCGGCGCCTTGAACTCCCCCCTGCTGCCTCTTAGTGTCCCCAAGGAGGCTGGCAGAGAGGCACTAAGAGGCAGCAGAGGGCATTTGAGGCACTGGCTCCAGATCGGTGGAACAGTCAATGGGTGAGCCTGCAGGGCTGGTGCCTCGAACGCCCCCCTGCCGCCTCTTAGCATCCCCAAGGGGGGCCATCAGAGGGACGCTAAGAGGCAGCAGGGGAGCACTTGAGGTGCTGGCTCTGCAGGCCCATTGACTGTTGTGCCACACCAGAGTTGGTGCCTCAAATGCGGTAGCATGTTGGGAAAAGCTGCCACCACCACTTTCCCAAAGTGCAACTGCTGTTGCATTCTGTCTGTCCATTTATCCATCCATCCATCCAAAAGGTCTGTCTGTCTGTCTACTTGCCTTCCTGCCTATCTACCTACCTGCCTGCCTGTCTGTCTTTCTGTCTACCTACCTACCTATTTTCCAATATAGATCTATGTATCTATCTACCTACCCACCTATCCATACATCTGTCCAAAAGGTCTGTCTATCTGTCTTCCTGCCTGCTTGCATGCCTGCCTACCTACCTATCTACCTATCTACCTATCTACCTGCCTGTCTTTCTGTCCATTCATCCATCCACTCATGTTCGAAGTGCCAGCCCCACAGGCACATCGGGAAAGTAGAGCAAAGCCAGTCTGGGAGGGAGGGAGGGGGGGAGAGAGAGAGAGAGAGAGAGAGAGAGAGAGACCTGATGCATCATATTTGAAATAGAGCCTAGTTTGACTGAGGCTCTTTTCCACATTGCAACATCTTTGCCAACCATTGAAACATCTTTGGCTTCTATTAAAGTTTTGTGGACAAAACATAGTCAAGACTACAAGGAAGCTTTCACAATTTGTTGAGGCTTTAAACAAGATCCAATGGACCAGATCTTCCACCCTAAAAAATTACTTTTCCCCGATTGTTTACAGTGCCAATTCTGAACAAGGCAAAACCAAAATGTACTGGTAAATTACAAAGAGAACATACACACACACACACACACACACACACACACACCACACACACACAACACACTCCTAACCCTGCTGGAGCAGGTGATGTTCGACAAGAATAGATATCTCATTAACTTTCTCATCCCTCCCTCCCTCTTTCTTTATTTCTTTTTCTTGCTGTCCCTTCCTCACATCTCCCCCTTTCTTTGTCTGTCCCTTTTTTCTTCCCTTTTCTCTTCTTTCTTCCTTCTGTCTTCTTCCCTCTTTCTTTTCTCTCTCTCTCTTCTCTCTCTCCAGGCTCACCCCATTGACTTGGTGCACTGCTCCCTCAGACTTGCTTGGCAGGTTTCTTGATGTAGTGGGCTCATGCAGTGGACCTGCGGGGCTGGCACATAGAACACGCAGTGGCAATACATTTGAAAAGTAGAGCAAAGCCAGGGGTCAGTAATTTTTGCTGCAAAGAATCACAAAAGCTTCTGGATTGTGCACAAGAAAGGACGCACATGTCAATGCAATTCAGCAAAACATAAAATAAAGAAAAATACAAATAAAAATCAACAAAAATCGGACAAAGCATCTCTGATTAGATTCTATTCACTATTATATCTAATCAGAATGCTTTGCCGATTCTAGTCAATGACCTGCTTCAGCAGGGTTGGAAGGGATTTGTGTATGTAAGTATGTGCATGGCTGTCAAAACTCCAAAGACAGGTCAAGTAGCTCTGGGCAAGCCAGTCATAAATTAGAACATTTGCTAACCAAACTGGCCATTAAGTGAGGACCACTTGTATTTGGTTTGCCAGTAACCTGGTTGTTCCGTCTGGGAAAAACATGAGGTAGACGGGTTCAACAACAAAAGTCTTTATTAAGTTAAGCTAACAGTAACAGAACAGTTTGCTGAAGCTGCGGCAGCCTTTTTTACAGGCTTTGCGGCCGGTTGTAGCCAGTGGCAGCTATTCTCCCTCTTTCTTTCTCTTCTCTCTCTTTCCTCTCTCTCTCTCTCTCTGAAAGAGCCCTTTCAGCGGCTCTTTTGATTGGTTCCTAATGACCAAAGTCCAATACTGTTCTTTCTAACCAATCAGATTTCATTGTTGGAGTATACCATTCTATACAGAACACCCCTCCCCCTTAGTTTAGTCCTACGTGGTGATGTAGTCACGCAGGTAGGTGGGCTCTCTTCTAAACTCTACTTGACTTGCGCAGTTCATTTTCGCTGGAGACTTCGAGCGGTTCGATGGATCACTGCCTCTCTGGCTCTTCTCCATGGAACCATCTGCGTAAGGTGAGTCAGCAAGGTTGCTACCGCTTGAGTTGCTCAGGCCAGTGGTTTTGCGCTCCCTCCTGGCTTCCCGGGCAGGTCGAGCTGGCTTTGCTAGCCCCTTCCAGGATGGGTTCCTCTTCATTTGGATTATTTCTGCCAGTTTCATCTAACCATAAGTGTTCTTTTTGTCTTTTTGCATTGGTTAGATGTTCTGGGTTTATTTTTAACAGTTCTTTATTCCCTCAGTATTATTTTCTTGTATTGCCCCCCCCCCTTTTGGTTTTGTTTCGTCGGTTTTTATTTTGAGTTCGCGATCTTATTTCGTTCAACATTTCAGGAACAAGCTGGTCTATGTGCCGCCTTCCATTCCCTGGCATCATCTACGGTTAGACGGTCAGACCGGGGCCTGTTATTTGTGTGATTGGGCTGGAAGCCAAAGAGGGTCCCCAGTAAAAATTTTTGCGCTAGACTTGGTCGCTATTTCAAACGTGCGGAAACAGCTGGAGGAGTCGGGGGTTTCTCAAAGGTGTAGTTTGGATGCAAACCTATCCAAATCGTGATCTAAGTTTCCTCCCCATTAACAATTCTGCAGGCTCTTGATAGTCACAGTACTGGGGTGATATGTTGGAGGGTGAGTAAATGGTTCAATTTATCCTGCGACATCTGCCTGGGTCCATTTTTTCAAACCCTCCTTGGTAAACCGGACCATTCTCTCAGTCCTACCATTGCGCCTGCGGGTGAGCTGGTGCGGTAAGTGCATGGCGTATGCCTAAAGAGGCTAGGTACTGTTCAAATTGTATAGCGCGTTAGTTGTGACCCATTGTCAGACATAGGAAGTCTGGCACCCATGGGTTGCGAATAGTTGTTTAGTTGCTATAACAGCGTCGGTTGTTGTAGAGACATTACTGCGACTTTCCAACCAATTTGAGTATGCATCTACAACAATCAAAAAATGTATGCCCCTTAGTTAGGACCCGCAAAGTCAATATGATTCGAGACCAGGGGCCTGGGCGTCTCCCAGTCCCTTATAGGTGCTTGTGGTGGTGATGGCCTGGTTTTCTGGCATCTATTGCATGTAGCAAACCCAGTATTCAATATCTCTGTCTAAACCAGAGCACCAGACACAGCTCCTAGCCATTTCTTTCATTTGCACGATGCCTGGGTTGCCTTCATGAGCATGCCCAACACCTCTCCTGCAGTCTGGATGGAATTATCACCCGATCTCCCCCACAATAAACACCCTTTTGTATTGACAGCTCAGTCTGTCTGGTCCGGAAAAGGTTTAAAGTTTCAGTTTTTTGTTTTCCGGCCAGCTTTACCTACCCAATCTAAAATGCGGGCAGTCACTGGTCTTTAGCGGTGGCTCTGGCGACATCATTTTGCAGATATTGGCAGTTCGAGGCAGGCTTCTATTTGTAGGGTGGTAATTGTTGGCGTCGGGTTCATCCTCTTCATGGGTCGGTGTTTGACTTAATGAATGGGAGATCTGTTTTCCGGGGTCGATGTATTAATGTGCAGGAGTACCCACAGCTAGGAATTCTGACCATCGGGTCATATCGGGAGATAAAATGGTCGTGTGTGGCTTGTTTCCCGCCAAAATTCCTAGTAGCGGCTTATGATCAGCACAATGGAAAATGTTCTTCCCATAGAGGTACTCATGAAAACGCTTAACTTCCGGCAACAATTGCCAGGGCCTTCTCTATCTAGTTGACTATAGTTGCGTTCTGCTTTAGAAAGTGTTTTCAAGTAAAAGATGATGGGTGCTTCTCTCCCGTCAGGCAGTTGGTGGCTCAGAGGCACCGACCCAAACGGTGAGGCATCACAGGTGTGACCGTCAATGGAAGTGTGTTACTAAACGAATAAGAACGGTTGTCTGAGAAGTTAACAGATTTTTTATGCCTTGGAATGCTTTTTGTCTCTATGCCCAAGTCCAACTTGTTTCTTATCCAATAAACGATTACTGTAACGTTCTGCTTATCGTTTCTTTGTGAGGGAGGAATACGTTATAGAAGTTTATTAGATCCAAAATGCTTGCAAATCCGTTTTGTTTTTTTGCTGTGGTGCGTCTCTAAGCCTTGACTTTTTTTCTGTAGGGTGTGTACTCTCTCCATCAATTAAATAACCCAAAATTTCAACAAGATCAGTCATTAGCAGCATTTTTCTTTTTTGGACTTTCAGGCCGGATTCTCTAAATTTTTGTTAACACCTCTTTCAGTCTTGTCTCTAATTGGGTCGGTTGTTTTTAGCCGAAAAATTATAGGACGTCATCAAAATATGGAATGACCCCTTTAATTCCATTTAATAGGCGTTCCATAAGTTTTGGAAAACGCCTGGGGCAATGCTCACTCCAAAATTGAAGTCTGTTACATTTGAATGCCCCTCTGTGATTACTATTGTCTGTGCCTTGCCATTATTGGGTCTCTACTGGAAGCTGTTGATATGCTTGGGCTAAATCAAGCTTGGCAAAAAAATTCTCCTCCCCCTAGCAAGTGCAGTAAATGTTGCATACTGGTACCAGGTTATGCGCTTTGCTGCAACGCATGGTTCAGGTAGCCTGTAGTCTCTGCAATGCGTACCGACCCATCAGGTTAACAGGTGTTACTATTGGTGTCTCCCATCTAGCATGGTCAATTGGTTCTATGACCCCTTGCTCAATTAATTTATTTAACTGTTCATCTATTTTGGCCTTAAACAGCAAAGGGACTCATCTGGCTTTTAATCTTCTAGGTGATACCTGAGGGTTAAACTAAAGGAAATTTGGGTCCCCCGGTACCTGTCTAAGGTGCCGTCGAAGACGTCCTGGAACTCGTGTATCAGGCTTCTTCCCAGTCAGTTGTGGCTAACTCGGCTTACCCCGGTCATTCCGATGCCCAATGGTGGAACCATTTGATGCCAGGAGGCTGGGCAGTCGTCCGGACACTATTGTTAAGAGGCAGGACTTCAGCATGCTGCTTGTATGTTGACTTCGGAAATGTCCTAGACCTACCACAGGATTCGGTTTCCTTGGTAGTCTTTTAAAATTAATTTTTGTTTCTGGAGTTCTTTTAATTTGATTTTTGGAACCAGCCGTCTGATTGTGTTCCAAGACACATTGACAGGAAGGATCCTCTGAGTCGACTTCGATCTCGCAGGGGCTTCCTTCAATTTTTAACACAAATTTACCTTCTCTCCGCTTTTCCGTCTGGGCGCTCCAATAGTGACAGTTTGATGGGTCTTTCTCGGTTACCAGTTCGTTTGTTTGCGCTCCCATTTCTTTTCAGCCTTACTTTGATTCAGCTGGTAGTGGGAGTTACTGCGTCTGTTTGGGCTGTTATTTTTTCAATTCCTACAGACTTTTTTGATGTGTCCCCTTCTTCTTGTAAGCTCGGCAGATGGCATCAAGGAATCTGCAATCGGCTCGAGGGTGGTTTCGCCACCGCAGCCAGTGCATTCCTGCCAAATTTCTTTTTTCGCGCCTTTTTTTGTTGGCATACAGGTTGGTGGACTCATCGTCCTCATCTTTCCGTTTCTGATGAACTGTCGAATTCTTCGTGATGAGTTGTTGGTGGGAGCTTGCTTCTTCTTCTGGACAGGGTCATCGCGTCATTATTTGAGTTCATTTGCTTCATAGTGGCCGCTGACTTTTTCACGGCTTCTGCTGCTGTGCTTCTGTGATCGCTTCAGCCACTGTGATATTGGGTTTATTTAGTAGTTTACTTTGTAAGTTAGAGTCTCTCAAACCATAGGACAACTCAATCTCGCATGGCTTCATCCAAGTTCAGGAACTCACAAGCTCCCCCAGTTGTCGGAGAGCTCCCACGAAGTCAGCGATGGTCTCGCGTTCCTTCTGATCCCTTTTGTAGAATTTGTGCCGTTTGATGGGTTTTGATACTACCGGTGCATAGTGGGCTGTTAACATTCGGTGAAGCTCAGACCAGGTCATTTGTTTCATGTCTCTGCGGGCTTCGCCAATGCTTGGCCATTTTTCAATACGGTTGGTCCACAATGCGTAGGAATACAGCCTCTTCCACTGGTCTGAGACTCCTCCATTTCGTTGCTCTCTAAAAACATCAGGAAATGGTCTACATATGATTCCCAAATCCTCTTCATTGGGATTGAAGGGTGCGGGTGGCGCATTATTCCCAGCCATCACTTTCAGTCTGGAATTCTTTCTGCCGCGTGCTTGGTCTCACGTTTAGGATGATCCCACCTTCATCGCCAATGTTCCCGTCCGGAAAAACACGAGGTAGACCGCGGTTCCAACAATAAAGTCTTTATTAAGTTAAAGCCCATGTCACACCGCCCAACGGATGCAAAAAGGACACAGCGGACGAGCAAAAATTCCATCCGTTGTTATCCGCTCTCAAAAGGGGCAAAAATTTGCATAACCGGAGCAGATAACAAGGACGCGGGGAGGACGCAGGGCAGATGCCAAAGCGGATGCGGAATGGAAGCCAGCGGATGGAAGCGGATGGAGCGGATGGCGCAACCACAGGCTTCGGGGCCTCAGCAAAGCGACGCGGAACGGATACAGCGGAATGCAGAACGGAGGCGCAAACGGATGAAGCGGATGCACAGCGGATAAAGCGGATGCACAGGGAAGCGGAACAGATGCCGAGCATTAATTGCACATGCGGGGAGAAGCATTGCGTAAGCCCCCCGGATATAAAAGGGAAGCAGCTCGCACGGGCCAGCATTTGAGGAAGACCTGCTGCTGGACCACTTCGAGTTCCTTGCCTGCCCTGCCTGCATGCCTGCCTTGCCAGCCTTGCTGCCAGGCTTCCTAACAGCCTACCTGCCAGGCTTCCTGCCAGGCTCTTCTGCCAGGCTTGGTGCCTGCCTGCCAGCCTTGAATGCCTGGCTTCCTGCCAGCCTTGGTGCCAGCCTTCCTAGCCAGGCTTGGTGCCTGCCAGCCTCCTTGCCAGCCAGCACCCACAACCATGGGAGGAAGCAAAAGCCTCAGAAACCTGCCGCCATCCCTGGCAAGAGGGACAGGGCCAACCTCCCGCCCCCTGCCCCTGACTCTGCTCTCTGCTGCTTTCTGCTGAAGCTGCTCCTGGCGATGTGCTTCTGCTGGTGCTGGGCTTCTGCTTGGTCCTGCTCATACTGCTCGTGCTCCTGGACTTGCTATTCCTGCCTCGTGCTACTGGTCTTGCTCGTCCTGCTCGTGCTCCTGGACTTGCTTGGCGCTGCTGTTGCTTACTCTGCTGCTGATAATCCTGGTCCTGTGTCTGCCTGCTGCTGATGATGATGATATCCTGCTCGGTGCTGTTGCTGCTGCTGCTGCTGTGACTGATGATGATATGATTACATGCCTGGTGAGATGATGATGATGATTGATGATCCTGCTGGTGCTGCTGCTGCTGTGGTGTGGAGGAGCAGCCCCTACCACCTGGGAGCCCCTCTGATGAGGGCCCATCTTGGTCCTGCCAAAGGGAAGAAGAGCGTATGCTAGGACAGGAGAGGAGGCAATACTACATTGAGGAGGCGCACGAGATGAAGTGCTGGAGTGGCTGAGAGAGAATGACTATCTGTGGCAGAAGGGACACCAGCTGTACAGGGACACAAGCGGATCAGGCTGCTTGGAGACAGAGGGCGGAGAGTATGGTTTACACTTCGGAGGTCCTCCTCGGCTGGTGGAAGACACATGCACACCGTACGGGAAGCTGCACCTGAAGAAATCTGGCCAGGCCACGGTTAAGCTGACAGACAGAGAGACCTACGTCATGGCCAGCTGCAGCTTCCTGGAGGGTGAGATCCACCACCGAGGAGCACCAGCAGCCCTCTCACTACCCTCTCTCTCCGGCAGCCTGCTGAGAGCCAGTCCTCTTCCGGCCGAGAGTCAGCCGTCTCCAGGCAGGTTTCTGTGGAGCGTGCCATGGCGGAAACCCGGACAGGTGTGGTAACCATGGTGGAGTGCGTGGAAGGACTCCTGGTGCGGTGGGAGAAAGGAGACATCGAGTCCACCACAGTCCTAGCCGCATCACCACCCCCCCAGCTCCGCCTCCAGAGAAAGGCAGAGAGCGCGGACTGCAGGAGGGGCAGAGCCACACTGTCTGCTGGAGATCAGGGACACCATCCGCACCAGCATAGATCTCCTCTCTCAGCTGGTTCACACCGTCTCCCTCCTCCTCAAACGCAAGCCCTTCCTCACCTATGTCAACCAGACCCTCAAGACATGGCGGATCCACAGTACCAGCTGGTGAAGGACAGGCTCACGGAGCTGCTTCACAACCCTCCAAACCCAGAGGAACCTGCTCCCACCTAGTCCAGGTCTGCTCCTCCACCCCAGGTGATGTCCCTCCCATTCCAAGGCTTCCCACAGGCCCTCACCTACCAGGCCTAAAGGCTACCAGGAGTTCAGCAGCACAGGCAGCAGCCCTTCCCAATCCAGGCACAGAGTCATCGGGCGACACCGGTGCCACCCTCCCACTGATGGCACCGATGCCACCCACGACAATGATGCCACCGACGACAGCGATGCCACCCATGCCAATGATGCCAACCCATGCCAGTCCTCACCCAGCTGCAGACCAGACAGCCCCACTAAACTACTCCTTCTCCACCCCACAGCCAAGCCCGCCTCAGTACATCTGTCATCAGTACTGGGGCTGACACCCCATGGCATGGAGGAAGGACCTCTCAGCATCATGGGCTGAGGCCAGTGTCCGACACCTTCCTAAACACCCCTCCCTGTTGTCCTCTCGGGGCCAGGCACTCCAGCAACCACCCACCTCCACAGCACCTGGACCTTCACCCTGAGACTGGGACACCTCCGAGTGACCAATAAGAGTGCCAGAGACTGGTGCTGGCCTACCTGTGACTTTATTTGGACACTTGACTTGGGTCATTTTTGTTTTACAGCTGTTGTTCAATAAAGTTTATACTTTGATTCACACAACTTGCTTCATTTCTTTTTTTCAATAAATCTTGGTGTTAACTTTTAGATATGGTTTAAGCCTTAATATGCTTGTGGGATGTGGTTAAGATAGCAGTGGGGTGGGAGGGATACCTTTGGGATGGGTTTAAGATAGCTGTGGGATGGGTTAGATAGCTGTGGGATAGATAAGCCTCCAGTGCAAGCATAGAGTGGACTGTATGGTCCACCTCCCAGGTGCCACACCTATGGCCCTTTATTATCAATAATAATGTAATTCAATCATCCACACATGTGACACAAACACAACTCTTTATTAAATGCCGCTGTTTCATTGTAGGCCCACCCAACATACATGGCCCAATCTCATCCGTGTGATGAGACAGGCTGAAGGAAGCAATGCCATTAAGCATCTACCATCCTGTCTTGCACTCCACCGCTCCAGCTTGGAGTTGCCACCAGTGTTTTAGGAGGTTGCGCTTTCTTCTTCCCTTGCACATCCTGAGTGTCTATCAGGTTTCACCCTTGCCTCCATTTCCCCAGGCTCCATGTCCCCATTGCCTTGTTGATGGTCCACAAGCCTGTTCTGCAAGACCGGGTAGCGGTGAGCATGAGATGATGGCAGGATGCAGCAAGCTTCCATGATCTCCTCACAGTCTCTGGGCGATGCTGGCATGGTGGTGGAAGTACCTGGAACCTGTTGGCCAGGATGCCAAAGGCGTTCTCCACCACCCGCCTTGCCCTGGACAGCCTGTAGTTGAAGATTCTTCTTCAGGGGTGAGGAGTCTGGAGTGTAGGGCTTCATGAGTAGGTTCTGAGGCAGGAAGGTGTATCCCCCACGATGAAGTAGGGCACATCTTGCATGTCGTTGGGCAGGGGTTGGATTGGGAGCCCACGACTGAGGTTGCCTATCCAGCCCCTCCTGGGGGTGACTGGCGTTGTCATACCTGGGTATCTGATAGATTAGCCCGAGCCTGAAGCATCGATGTAAGTGAAAACTTGTAGTCAGCCATCGACCATGCGCGAAGAGGGACGATGCTGAAAGAAAGCCTATGTAGTTGAAATAAGTGGACCTGAATGGCTGAGCTTTGCAGCCAGCTGCTTGCCATCTAGCTGCCAACCGTGTGTGTGGGAAGTTCCACCTCTGATACCAACTGCGCTCTGCAACTTCTCTTCCGCTTTCTTCAGGAGGGGCATGGAGGAGCTCCTCCACGATATCTTCGATGATGGCCTGCCACCACTTCTTTGACACACAATGCTTGTGGTGTTATGTGGCACCCTCACAGCCATACTGCATGCTTTATAGTAGGTCCCGCGAGGCAGGTGCGCGCAGAGTGAGTGCCACCGTTGGCCCCAAGGTCTCAGGCTGGGGCTGGAAGTTAGGTGTTTGCCTTGGGATCAACACTAGGGTTGTTCACCGCTGCACAACTTCGTCAACATGGCTGGAGATCCTCATGAAGTTCTGGAAACGCACGAGCTGATCTTTGTTCCTGGAGCTGCCACCATCGCACCTGTTCTACAGTCCGACTCTGCTCTTCTGGTACGCATCCATCTTTGGACCCAGACGCTTCTTGGCGCCTCCTTTTCTTCCGCGTCATAGAGTTACGAGCCTGTAGCATGGTTTCGTACTGTTGCGAGAAGGAGGCGAGCTGCCAAAAGGATTGTGTTACAACTCCACAGTGGACATGAACTGGATTCTGTGCGAAGAGGAAGAGTCAGATGAAGCGCTACAAGAGGTCTGCCAAAGCTTGCATGCCTGTTCTGAAGTGAAGAGTACAGGCAAGTTTGCTCCCCCTTTTTTAGAGGATAGGTGTCCCTTTTGCATCCTCTAGGCATCCTCTAGGCATCCTGTAGAATCCTTAATATCTTGAGATAGGGTCCCCTTTGCAAACATTTTATTCCATTTTAGAACGCCTTGTGGTTTCCGCTTGGCATCCGTTCCTGCATCCGTTTACTGCCATCCTGTCTCATGTCCGTTCCGGCTTACCTCCCGCCCGTACCTGAGCGGATGGCGAGTTGTGCCGGATGTGATTGCGCGCGGATGCCTAGCGCGGAGTTATAGGTAATGCGTAACGCATGCAAACGAGATGTCTGCGGAGGCACTCGCGGATGCAGACACGGACGAACTGGGACACATTTGCCGCCCGCAAAAGCTTTGGGCAGCCCAAACTTTGTGGAGCGAATGAAACGTCAATAAACGGATGCTGGAATCGGATAGAGAGGAAGCAAAACAGGAGGCAGTGGTACAATCGCGTTTTCCAACGGATGGCAAGCTTTTTGTGCCGTTTACATCCTTATTGCATCCGTTGGTTCGGTGTGACATGGGCTTAAGGGTAACGTAATGGAACAGTTTGGCTGAAGCCCGGCAGCCTTTTTATTACAGGTTAGCCTGCGGCTTGTGCCAAGTGGCCAGCATATTTGACTTTGCCGCCCTCAGCGCTCTTTGATTGGATCCTAATGAAGCCAATCCATACTGTTCTTTATCTAACAATCGACGATTTCATTGTTTGGAGTATACCCATTCAGTACCAGAACACTGCCATGTCCCACCAGATCACATGACACCAACCCACCCGGTAACTAGTGTTTCTTTTTTTCTTTAGATGTATCCATGTATTCATAACTATGTTTTTACTTATACCTATTATCTTGTGAGCAATTGACAAACCAAATAAAATAATAACTTCCAGAAGCAAAATTCAGTAGCATTGAGTCACTATTACAATTTAAAACATGCTTGAACAATAACCTGGATATCAATTAATTCTTCTCAGTGTATTTTTAATAAAAAGACCAAGAAAGAATAAAATTTTGGGATATCAATTTTGTAAATTGGGGTAAACCTTCATAGAAGCATTGAGCTTTGAAGTGCCTGAGATTGTTATCTGCAAAGACAATAGCTCCTTTCTTTTCTGGAAAGAGAAGGTGATCCCCATTTTTCTCTTTGAATGCCCTCCTCCACCCTCCCTCCTGTTTAATTTTATCCTCCCAATAGGATTATTCAGGACATGCAATTTATTGCATAAAATCAGTCCATTTCCAACCATATTATTAAAAGCAGAATGAGAAACAACTAATACTGGCTTTAATAAAATATTTTTCCTGTCAAGGGCAAACACCACCACCCTTTCTTTTTGTATATGTGCTGAAATAAAACACTGCTTTAAACTGGTTGATAATTGTTTTTTCTATTGACCTGAAACCTCAGATTGATGGATTTGATCCTCTCAAGATATATATACTTAAAATTTAAAAAGAGAACTTTTGTATTAACATAGAGATGTGGAATAGTTTTATATGTTTAGGCTTTTATCAAAATATATTCACAAGATAATTGATAAGACTTAATTAGATCTTCTGATTGAAGGCATAATAGCCAACTATAATAATAACAAACATTTCTTAAACCTTTTCTGTTGAAAATATGTGTTTTTATTATACATTTGCATAAATATTGGTAAATATTTGTCAGTCTGTTTCACTTGCATCACATTAAACTATAAATATTTTATTTTATTTTGGTTGAGTGTGAACCTAGCCATAATGGCCTCTAAATTATAATTTATGGTTTACCATGATGTATGATTGCAACAATGATAGTTGTAGTGAAAGTGCACAGAGTATGGCATAATGTGAATATCCAGTCTAATTATTTAAAATGTTAATGTAAGGATAAATTATAAACCACTTTGTCCATAAAAAGGTAATGTACTTTGGAGAAATTACCAACAATAATTACAATTCTATTATTAGTATGATTGATTTCAGTGCATTTAGTATATACAGGTTCACTGAATTGTGATAGCATACTTGATATGAAAATACACATAGTAATTAGCATTATCTTCTTCTCAAGCTTTATGCTTTTTAATCTTTAATCTAACATTGGAGATTTCATCCAAACAACTTTCATTACTTAAAAAATAACCAGCATAGCAAATGAATGCCTACTTTAAAGGAAAATTCAGACATGAAATGATTTCTCATGGATAAATATTCAATAAAAGTGATTTTAAAAGAATGTGCTTAATGATATAAAGCTTTGTGCATCAAAAGAAGGCTAAGTATTAGCCTGCCTTATTGATTTCTCCATTTGAAGTGTTTGATTCACGTGAAATCTGTTTCTACTGTATAAATTTCTATAGATCTTACACAAATTCATTAGCCTTAACTTTTGATAAATGTTTTAATAATGGGCCATAGTGCCTGCCTGTGTAATTTTTTAAAATGGAACTCTCAACACAGTTCTGTCTAGGAATGAAAAATTATCCCTCTCCAACCTGTAGGCATTACACCTAAATTCTCAAACATACAACAGTTTAATTATGAAGCTCTAAAAATCAATGCTTTAGAATATTTATGTCAAAGTAAATTACTATTTGGAAGGCCAACAAATATTAATATTCAGATTAACAAGGCATCTTTTAGTCTATCAGTGGGAAATAGTGTTGATTATAGTATTAACCAAATTAATTAAATAAATAAATCTTTGTAATCCCATACAAACAATCATTTCAACAATAGCGAAGCGATGCAATTAAGCCTTGATCTATGGATATCAAAATAGGGCAACTATTAAGCAAACCTGTATCATGAGTCCCCTCACACATTAATTTAACAAATAGCCCTTTTAAAACATTCTCACCATTGTCCATTAAACATGTCAAAAAATGTTTTCCTATTAGATTAATCTTGTTTTAAGATTTACTAATATGGGATACCCCAATTCTTCATTGCACTTAAAAGAATGCAAATATCTACCTTGTAGACATATTTTAAAATATGTGATTAACAGTATTGCAGATGCATCTGGACCAGACTGTGAAATAAAGACAAGTTTTATTTGAATATACGATCATTTTACAATTTGAAGCAATCAAACTTTCTCTTACAATAATTCAAATAGCTTAGAAACTGTCTGAATAAGGATCAAAATTGTTCTAACATCTTTCAAAGGTATCCTGCAGCCTTTAATGCACTAAGTTCAATGGAGCTATGCTAAAAATGGAGGCCACCTCCTGCCTTAAGATCAACAGTTCACATGATGCCTTTTTAATTTTGCTCGTAATGAGCATAATGGAAAATTATATGCCAGTGATATGGCTGAATAATTTGCTTTCCTAACATACAATCCACTGGAAAGAAGTTAGGCATTAATACAAGTAGGATTCTGAACATTAAATATAAGAATTTCAAATCATTGTCCAGCTGTTCTCTCGGTAATCCATTTAGGATGCATTATTGAAAAATATCATATGAATTAGTCCTCAAGATAAGATTTTTTTTATCTCAGAGAGGTTCTAAAATTGAGATGGAGATAGATATTCTTCACTGAGGTTCAGAAGGTTGCCATGAATTTGTAGAATTATTATAATCTGATTATATCCATCTGTGTATTCCCAGGACTTATTCAATGTTCTACCTACTGGAGAGTGATCCTTTCCAGTAGATTAAAACAGTTTTACCTTAACTGGAGTCGACAAATCTGACCATTTTAGTTTGTCACACTTTTTCCATGATTAAATATCAAAATTAATGTATCCATATTTGCATCAATTTGAAATGTATCTATAAGTGTATGCAAAAGATTGTAATATTTTAAATATGTACTAGGCAACCTGTGAACCATTGGGTCATCATTTCAGAGATATTTCCTTTCCTAAACAGAGAAGCAAAATGACTACATATGGGGGGAAAAAACAATAGAAGTGAGAGTGACTTCCTGCCTGCTTTCCCCATTGACATTGCTTTTGGGAAGCTGGCAGAGAGAGCATCGAAAATCACTCCTCCTTCTTAGCTGTCTATCACTTTTCTGGGTATAGGGGACAAAAGGAGCCATGGACTGTGAGGAAACCTGCAATCTAGTTCTCCATCCTGGCATGTTCCCAAGGGTTCCTACCCACCAGGGAGGAAGAGTGTTTACCCATCAACTATAGGTGACCCCCAACTCAGAGGTGGTTTTCAGCATGTTCTGACCAGTTCTGGAGAACCGGTAGCAGAAATTTTGTGTAGTTTGGAGAACCAGCAAATACCACCTCTGACTGGAGATTTTATAATACCCTTCCCCTGCCATGCCAAACAAGCCACACCCACAGAACTGGTAGTAAAAAAATTTGAATCCCACCACTGCCCCAACCACCTTTATCTTACCAGCAGATTTCCAAACTGCTCTCTTGTCCATTTCTCATCACCCACTGCCATTAAGAAATTTCAGATTTCAATGTCAGTTCCAAAGCAGCCAATTACCACTAAGCCAACAGGCCTTGTTGCTAGCCAATTGGGTACAGGGGGCTAGAGAGAGGCAGGATATGACCCTCCCACCTTCCCTTGTGATGTACCACCTCTGGGTTTCTGAGAGGTGTAGCACAATGGTGCTAAAGCAGCCACAACTTTGCCAAATTTCAGTTGCACAGAAGAATGAGTCCCAGATTTTGGATGCATTTTGTAAGTTAATCTAAAATACCCTTTGGTTCAAATATTGTTTCCTTATAATGCCCCATAAAATAAAGTGATACAAAAGTTTTAGCAGAATATAGTTTTGTCAAATATAAGCATTTTAGTAAAAGAAATATGTGAGTGTTAGATTGGACTACCTATATTTCATAACTATTGCCTCACATCTCTTAAGACGCTGCCAGGCCATCAATTACAAAGGAATCTGGAAGAATCTGATCATCAGGACATTTTCATTTAAGTTCAAGCATAGGTATGAGATAGAAACAGCACCGGCTGCATCCATTGATAACCTGTGGTAGAGCTGGGTAGCCTTTAATACCATCAATCATAGCATCCTTCTGATTTCTTATAACACTTGGGGGTAGGGGGCAACATTCTTTACCTTCAGTGGTTCAATGGCTCCTTCCTAAGACAGCAATTCAAGTGTATAGAGGAAAGATTGAGCCCTTGGACACTCAAATATGGAATGTTCCAAGGTTTGCCCTCTGCCCTATTCCATTTAACATTTACATAAAACCACTGAGGAAAGTCATCCAATACTTTGGAGTCAGTTATCATCAGTATTAATATAGACTGTCATAGAATGTCTAAGAAATGTGCTGAAAGTCTACCTGGAGGTTTAACTGAGTAATGAAAGTCCACCTCACTATCCGAATGAACTTGGCTTTCTCTCTCTTCACAAAAGCATTACAGTAAACTTGTCTTCACCACAGAATTAAGAATCATTTAGCAGTCAATGAATACCTTCCAACAATTCCAGTAGATTTTAAAGCTTCGTGATCATGGTATTTCCTCTGTAAGCTTAGAGTAGTCTTCAACATACTAATCTTTAGGTTCTCCTATGCCCATCTAAGGCTTTTACCCCTTCTTTTAGATTCTTTTGGACTCTTCTCCTTTATAAATATATACTTTATATTTTAATACATTTTTTTTATATTTTAGTTTTTCATAGTTTTTAGATTCTGTTTCTTCTCTGCTTTTTTACATGGTTCTTCCCCACCTTCCTTTTGCTGGACTAGGACTATAATAAAGATTATACTTGATTAAAAGCTGTCCACAAGGGAAGGTCCATTGCTAAAAAGCCTGTGCACAGGAATCTTCTCAAGTAACAGCACCTGCTTGGAGTTAGGTAAAAGTTAACAAAATTAAAAGTGAGTTGGACTTAGTCTGCTTGTGGCTACATAAGTATTCTAGGCTGATCCCTCTCTACCCCGGTTCTTCCACTCATCCTACAAAAGCTTTATTTGTAGCAACGTAAGCATATAACATTCATGCTGTCACTCTTTTAGATCATGAATACTAAAAAGACCCTTCTTGTCACTGATCAGAGGTAAACTTTGACATAGTGGAAGAAAGGGTTTCCAATGTCTCTTGTTCTACCCCTTTCTCTTGTACATGTTGAATTACTTCAGTTTGAATAATAAAGTCATTTCAACATCAAGTCATTTATCAAGTTTTGACAGATATCCATCTGATTAAAATTTCCCTTTCCTGAGCTTTCTGTGATCAGAGGGATTATCAGAAAAATATTCTGCAAAATTCTTTAACTCTTGGAACATTTCTTGCCTTGCAACACCATTAACTCAACCTATAAATTATTGCCCTTAGGATTGTGATTGATGAGTAAGAACCAATGATTCACAAATCTTCCAATGTGGTCTCAATGACTTTCTCTACTATTTTTTATCCGTATAAGAACTTTATTATATTGATCAGAAGTGAAATAGGGGCTGGTGGTCCAAGGTCACAAACTTCATCATCACATGAGGATTTGAACACAGGTCATTCCCAGACTACATCTAATAATCTCTGACCACAGTGAACTCGCACAGTCCTGGTTCTATATGAGAAGCAGACATCTCATCAGAGATAATAGTGCAATTAAATGCTTTCTCTAGAAATCAATATATACACCAACTGGTCTTTTTGTTTCTGCGAAAACAAAATGGTTGACAGTTAATAATTGTGAATTGCTATTCCAGCTGCACACTTTTTGCTATGACAAATTATGCTGCACTGTGTGATCTTCGAGTGAAAATAGATGCCACTTTTTTCTCTCTCTCTTTTGCTTTCCCACTTTTTGGAACAGTATTTCCCTTGATACTACATTGGTCACAACCCTGTCAAAGTTTTGGAAAGCCCTCCATACCTAGACTTTTCAGAGAGTCTTTGAGGTGACATAGGTTTGAATCTTCCTATATTGGAACAACATAATATTGTTTCAGATCATTGTCTGGATAGCTATCTGATATGAGGTTATACAATTTTATTATTTTTGTTTCTTAATCTTTGTTACTGCATATGAAGTATTCAAAATTATATGTGATTGGAATGGCATATAAACCTCCATAATTGGAATAGCAACTGCACGAGCAATAGTATTTCAACTTATATAACATCCCATAGGCTCTTTACAGCACTCTCTGGGTGGTTTACAGTGTAGAAAGTAATAGGTATAATGTTGCATATTGCCCCCAACAACCTGGGTCTTCATTTTACTAACCTCGGAATGAGGGAAGAGTGAGTCAAATTTGAGTCCTGTCATAATCAATCCAGGCTGTCGCCAGAGTTTTTCCTGCAATGCTGCATTTTAACCTCTGCACCGCCACAATAAAGAAGACAAGTTCTAGCTCTATCAAGGGTGCTATGAGCTGTTTCTTTGGTGGCATGTTTGAGGGCTTAAGGATGATACATAGTGTGGGGGGGATGATTATATAATCTGAGAATGTGAATGGATAGGAGTTTGGCGAAAGTCAGTTGCCAGAATAACAAAGCTTCCTGACCATAGTGAGGTGTGGCTGCACTATGTGAATAACTGATATCCATGTCAGAAGAGTTGAGAACCAGCCGATTTTAAATGGAGCACTCTGTAATCTTAGCAATGCTATTTTGCTTATCATAAAATCCTCACTTTACATTTACACTCTGTCTGAGTGTCTTCTAAATCTTCAAAAAAATAATGTGGTAGTTGGATTTTAAATCCAAATTGTTCCAGGGACTTATGATTTCCACTGACACCTTGTCCTGCAAAATTGGAACTGAAACTAATATAGGTGTGTTCCAAATCTCAGTGAAATTTTCCTTTGGGCTCTGATAATTTATGAATGTTGCTGTTACATTTAACTTGATTTTGCTTTTTATAGGCTGATCAAAAGTCCTTTCAAAGTCCATCTGTTTTAACTCAAATGAATCGCAACTGAAAAATTCAGTTGTCTGATCAAGTTTATATGTTATTTGAACTCTTATTATACTTTGCCCTTCAGCCAAAAAAGATGCCTAGGAAATGTACATATTGTAAATGAAATGTATCCAACTGAAATAGTGTGTTCTACATGGCATAATAGTACAAGAAGAGTTAGGGAAAGAAAAAAGAAACAGAAATGTTATTTTTGTCAAGACAGAAACTTACTAAAACAAAAGTAACCATATTGGTCTCTCATGGATTTTAAACTATTTAAACTGGGACAAAATTTTCTGAGGCTCCCTGCTCTTACATTATTCTAATCTGATTTGGCTACCATTATTATTAGCAATAAACATTTTAAATTTATGTTCAGCTTTGCAAATGTCAAGATTGCTTAGCTGATTTCTCTTCTACTGTCTATTTAACAGCTGCTCTATGAGTCCCAGCTAAGGATAGGAAAAGGTTTGCCAGCTAGATTTCCTGTTTACCAAAATAAAAGGATTAACAATTATTTGCTTGTTCCATATTTTGAATGAGGCTTGGTGCAAAGTAACATTAACTCTGCATCTGATAGGACATAGTTTGTATATTTACAGATTATACCCAACACATTTTTAAATTGTATGTAGTAAACATAAGGGTTTTCATAATAGCCACATGGTAACCCAAATACATATATACACACTCTATCTTTGTGTGTGTGCTTCTGCATGTGTTTGGGATGGTTGTATTTTATCTGAATAAAAGCTTATATAACAAATATTTCATAAATTTGAGTTGACCTAATCAGTGATCATGTGTTCACTGCAACTGCATTCCCAAGAAAAATCTGCAGTTAAGCATTTTTACAGAAAGTAATAATCTTCTAACTACTCTGCGCCACATAATAAAATTGCCAGATCTAATCCCCAAGTTCAGGACAATTGGTTCTCTAAAGTTTCTCACTGAGCTTGCTGTTTCCACTGAGCGTTTCTTGCTCCAAAAGCTGAGAGCCAGAATTTCTCGGGGTGTGGATATTACATTAAAAAATGACAGTCAAACAGGAGACAAGTGCAGGATAAAAAGTATGTTAGATGGCACCAGCAAGGTTGACAAGGATGTTGAAAGATAAATAAGCAAAACATAGGAAATGCCATCAAACACCTGGGTCATATGTAGACATGTGTAGAAGCTAAAAATATTGGACAAAAATACACATGTGGTTGGAAAAGATGATACAACATCATATTGATTTAAAACGTGAAATATTCCTGTTGGGGATTTTACCTGAAATTTATAGTAAAGAGAATTTTATTATTCATGTATTAACTGCAGCTAGAATTGTATTTGCTCAAAATTGTAACAGCAAAGAGATTCCTACTGGTGAAAATGTGATTAGAAAAATATTAGAAAGTGCAGAAATGAATAGATTAACACTTGCAATTAAAGAGAAGGAGCAAACTGAATATTATAAGATATGGGAACTATTTTATAGAAGGTTAGAAAAAATATGAAAGCTAGAAATAGCTAATAGATTAGTGAAATATAGAAAATATGTTAATAGAATTAAACATGTTAAGAAGAGGAGTGTTATAGTAATAGCGGTATTTATGTATATCAATAAGATAAGAATAAGATAAGAATAGATAATTAATGCTAAAGTAATGAACATGGATGTAAATTTTAATTGTTATTGCACAAGATATTTATACCCAGACAAAGATGAATTGTATGTACTTTAAAATAAATTTAAAAATTATACCAAAAAAAATTTGTTAAATCATTAGAAGAATGATTAGCAGAAGCACCAGCATTAAACAATGGTGGGTGTAAAAGAGGGAATTGCATCTTTGTGCTGACAGAAAATAATCAACTACTTTACTAACTTCTTTCTGGTATGCAATAAAGCCAAGCTTCTTTTATCTCATAAAGCCCTGAGCTAAGCCGAGAGCCTCGTCAAGCTGTGCCTAGTCATGTATTAGAAATCATACCAAGGTCCTTTCAGTGAACTACAGTATAGGTAACTACAGTATAGGGCTAAAGTCTACCACAATCGCCACAAATATTGACTGAGACTTTCAAGCTATCACTGGTATCACATAAGCAAATTGTCCATACAGAATTACTAAAACGGTGGTTTCTATAATCTTGCGTCAGTATATACCATTATATAGGAGCCTCTGTAGAGCACTGGTTAGAGTGCAGTATTGCAAGCTATTTCTGCAGCCAGCTGTCTGCAATTTGGCAGTTCAAATCCCACCAAGGTTCAAGGTTTCCATCCTTCCAAGGTGGGTGAAATGAGGACCCAGATTGTTGGGGGCAATATGCTGACTCTGTAAACCACTCTGTAAACCACTTAGAGAGGGCTGTAAAGCATTATAAAGCAGTATATAAGTCTGAGTGGTATTGCTGTTGCTATTTAATGAAAATAGATTTTGGAGGCAATCAATTATGCTTTCTTTCAGGATGTTAATTCAACAACCATTTCTCTATTTTCACATTGTTTGACCAACTGTCACGATGGAAATTAGAACTCCATGAAAATATCCATTGCTGATGGCTCATTTTGCAGCTCATAAAAAGGCAATGCATTTCAAATGCAAAGGGCAGCAAAGTTGATAGAATTCTTGCTGCTTTCTCAGGCTAGTGGTTGCCATTTTTATTTTACAAAATTATCCAACATAATGTTATATAGTTATATATAAGTGGTCTTTCTGAGCCATCCAAAAAAATGACAGTAATCATTCTTTATATTGACATTTCTAGAAAGTTGTCTGTACATTATTTGAAAGAGATAAAGCAGTTTCATGCACTTGTCAATACAGAGTGAGGAAATACGGCATCTGCTGAACTCCATTCCTCGCACAAATATGTAAAATACAAATACTTGCCTATTTTGAATCATCCTATGTTACAGTAATACACTCTAGTAAAGGCAATGTTTAAACAATGATGCTTTAAACTGTTTTAGAGTAATAGAAGGGCAGATTTTAATCACCTGGTCACGGCCTCCAATTTGACATAATTTTTTCCACATCTAGACACATGTCATTGGAAATGTCAGTTTGTAAAGTAACTATTGTAGACTTGGAAAAAATGGAATAAAATTAAGTATTCTGTCATATCATTAAAACATTGATTTTTGATCTAGTAAAGAAACTTGAAATGGCTTATTATGGTTGCATTGGGAAATCTATCATTATTTAAATATTGCCTTTACTGGAGTGTATTGGTACAAAATAGGATAATTCAAACAAGACAAATATTTTGTACCTTACATATTTGTGCAATGAATTGAGTTTAGCATATGCTGTTTTTTCCTCATTCGATAATGACAAGTAACAATCCCCCTTTTTTCAACTATCAAATATCCCAGGATTGTATTATCTTTTGCATCTGTTCTGCTTCTATTTTTATTTCTTTTTTTCTTTCTCTTGTATAAGAAAGTAAAGAAAACCATCATTGATTTAACATTCCTGTGAAATTCCCTACCCAGCTGGCATCATTAGCAAAGGTCACAATGATTGCCCTTCTACAATTTCCCTGCACTGTTTTAATAGTTTAAAATTTGAAATTAATTATATAAAATGTTGGCAGGATATCATTTACTTAATTATTCACATTTAACTATAAGGTAATATAATGTTGGGAGCAGTCATCTTGTCCAAAACATGGTGTCATCAGAAAGCTTTTTTTTTTTTAGTACATTTGAATCAAGAGAGCTGAAACAAGTCTTGCATCCATTTCAGGAACAGTGGGAAATTGCGTGAAAACAAGGAAGTCTGGATCTTGGTAAGATAAAGCTCCTGTACATTGGTCGATCCAAGGTTTGAGAATTAAGAACTTCCTTCCTCTCTAGAGGAACAAATCATAAAAGCATCCTTTAGTTTAGTACCTGCCAAATTCTTTCACCATCTGATTCTTTTTTTTAAAAAAAAATGATTATTTCATAGGATCTAGCAGGCTGCTAAGTAGGACCCCAGCCTTCAGCGTCCTCTTTGTTTACAAAATGCTTCTGAAGCTTGGGCATTCTTAGAAGATTGAAATGGAGAATGACTGCAGGATATGACATTATTTGTAAAACAAACATAGGTAAAGTGGCATAATAAAAATAAGGAGCACTCTAGAGTCTGTTGGGAAATAATCTCATTTGTTTTCTCTCAATAGGTGTGAAAAATTTACTGCTGCCCTTTCGATCCATATCATCTTCTCAGTATTTCAAAGCACAGAATTCATACAAATAGTTCTTGACTTACAGAGTTCATTTAGTGACCATTCATAATTGTAATGGCACTGAAAAAAGTGACTGTTTTTCACATTAGAACTGTCATGGCAACCCCATGGTCACACATAATCAAAATTCAGATGCTTGGCAACTGACTCATACTTATGGCAGTGGCTGAATCTCGGGTGATCATCATTTGCAACCTTCTAAAAAACAAAATCATTGGGGAAGACAGATTCACTTAACAACCAGGTTACTAACTTAACAACTGCAGTGATTTACTTAACAATCATGTCAAGAAAGGTTGTAAAATGAGGCAAAATTCACTTAACAACTGCCTCGCTTAGCATCAGAAACTTTGGGCTCAGTTGTGGTGGTAAGTGAAGGACTATCCCCATTCTCATGCTGAGCTGGCTGAAGGCTGAATTTATCAGAGTCTCTATTCTTGGACTTCATCCCTCCAATCCCTCCACATCACCTTGAACGAGGGTATAATACCCTCCCATTGTTTCACTTTGTGAAATGACCTCCCATTCAGGTCTATAATGAGAATGCTTCTGTTCACCTTGGTATTTGAATTCTATGATGCGTTTTGCTTTATCCCTCTTCGCTGATATTATTTTGCAAATGGCATTTTATTGTTTATATTGTACTTAATATAGTAAGATGTGTTTAATGATGTATACCTCCTTGAGATGCTTTGGAGTAACAGATGGTATATAAATATTTAAATAAATTAAACAGGGATGGGTGGAATTCTGAGAACTATTTTTCAATAATTTGCTTTAATTTAGCCCAATGTGAATCTCCGTGGTGTGTAAAAAATCTAGATGGATATGTAATCTGATCCAGTGACAGAACTGTTCATTTGTAAAGGGCAATAAAATGTGATAATATTGCAGAAATATTCACGCACATCTGTTCAACTGGCATGATTATGAACCCCACAGTCTATAAACTTGCAGTAATGGCAAGTAAGCTGCAGTAATAGTTGGATTTTAAACTGACCTTGGAAAGGTTTATAATTAACGATGGCTTAAAATGGAAATTCATCTACCAAAAATAACATATCCTTTTAATATAACTGTCTTATTTTCCTACATTTGTTACAATATTGTCATTGCATGCTAAGCAACATGTATTTTTTTTCTTTTGCTAATCTGCCAATATGCAGAATAATTATTTCGGCAGTTCTTCTATACCATACGTTTGAAAGGAGATGGAGTGACTTTTCTAGAAGACATAATGCTGTACTTTTCCATATGTAATAAAAATGAAAATTCGAGCAGGTCATCACTTTAAGTAACTGGAAGATACATTGATAATTTCAAGTAGCACTGCTAAATTTTATTTATTGATTTATTTGTGACCCAAAGAACAACATATAGTTCTGCATATAGTTTTAACTGACCTTTCCCATTTCTACCTTTTTATATTGGTATGAAATCATCAAGAAACCATCCTAACCTGTTCTATTTGGTCTTCCTTTGCAGCTTTCAGTGGGGCTAATTGTCTTATTTATCACTTTCTTCTTTTGCCACATAAGATTTTTAAAGAAAATCAGGCAGAAAACAATTTAAGCATCATCCCTAAATACAAACAGCCAAGCAGATGATGATCTAGACAAGTCAGAACTGATACCGGAAGTATTGCTAGCTGATTTACACAGAAAAATGTAAATGAGGCCTCTTTGCGGTCTCTGTTCCTAGTCAAGCCAAAGACATTCAGGGCTTTTCATTCTCTCTCTCTCTCTCTCTCTCTCTCTCTCTCTCTCTCTCTCTCTCTCTTNTCTCTCTCTCTCTCTCTCTCTCTCTCTCTCTCTCTCTCTCTCTCTCTCTCTCTCTCTCTCTCTCTCTCTCTCTTTCCCCTCCTCCCGTTGCCATAGCAATCTTGTAGATTTTCACCCAGAAGATGCTGCTTTTGCAAGTGGTTTTCAGATAATATATTAAGAGGAAAAAATAATTGGTCTCCGTATCCACTGGAGATATGACAATACAATTTCTCATGTGAGGCAATGCCTTGTGTAATTTGATTATTTAGGCTTGATGAAGCAAAGGTGACTGCACCAGAATATAAAATACATTCTGGCCCTGTTTTATGATGGTATGGGCGTGCAGGATTTTTTTTTTTTTTAGCAACCACTAAAATATTCATCAGCATGGACCAACTAATTTGAAATTAAAGTAACCTGAAGCACATATGTATGCATTCATAAAGGAAAAACCCTCAAACTCCTCACATTCTCATATATTTTACAGAAGCTGAGGGATATTTTTTTCTTTTTTTGGTCCATGTTGAAAGAAGATCCTTCTTTCATAAGAACACAGCATGTCAATGCACTGAAGTCAAATCACTGCTTTGCAATGCCTCCCTTTTCCTTTCACAGTATGGTTATTTTTCCTTCCCTCTCAAAAAAAAATCAGATAATGGAAAATTAGGTAATTACTCCACCAATGTAGTAAATTAAACCAAAATGTTTAATATTTTTCTTCAAATTGTAGCAAGCTCTCTAAGACAGGACCTGGTTTTAGAAGAAAAATTGCATTCATGGACCGGTGTGTGTGTGTGAGGAGGATGGTTTTGTGTGCAACCCAGAGGTGGGATTCTACCAATTTGCACTTATTCTCTAGAACTGGTTGTTAACATTCTCAGCAGTTCGGAGAACCGGTTGTTTGAAGAAATTATTGGCCTAATCCTGTAAGGAAGACAGGAAGGAAACATTCTGGTGTTGCTTAGAGAAACTGCCTCTCCGTTAACTCTTATTACATTCTAGGCAAGACTAGACTTCCTGTCTCAGGAATGTCTCTGCAGTTTTTTTCCCCTCCTTTCCTGTACTTTGCTTGTGTGGAGTGACCATTCAAAATTACAATGGCACTGAAAAAAGTGACTTATGACCACTTTTCACACTTACGACTATTACAGCTTCTCCACAGTCATGAGAGGCCAGTTGAGGAGATGCGTGCCTCGATGTGAATGATATTGAGTTGGCCACATCCAGCCAATAACATGACCACCAAGCCATGTTCACCTAGTCACATGACCACCAAGCCACACCTATCACCTAAGCCATGCTCACAGAACCGGTTGTTTAAAAAATTGAATCCCACCCCTGGTGCAACCTATCTCCCACACATGTGCAGATGCAGCTTTTCTCACTCTCATGCCATTTATGTGGCCAGGTTCTTAAAAGGCCATACATCAGTACCAGTCCATGGTCTGGAGGTTGAAGAGCCATGCTCTAAACATGCAAATAACTACCCCGTTATCATAGGAGAAACATCTGTGTAAGTATAAAAAAGTCTTATGAGGTGCCACAAGAGAACAATGAGCCCTAACTCATTCCATTTCAGGGAACATAAATTAAATATAATATCTAACCTTATATGTAGGGTTTAAGCTGAACCAAGATTTTAATTTAAATCTGTAAGGGTGCAATGGTGGTGAAGGGTGAAAGTGAAATCCTTCCATAACATCTTCTATCACAGGGTTGTCAAATTCCCAGCCCATGGGCTGGATATGTCACATGCTGGCCATGCCCACGCCTGGTTTAGCAAAAGGGAAAAAAGTCCCAATACATCACGTGATGTTGCCATGATGACGTGAGTTTGACACCCCTGTTCTATAACACCAAGACGCTTCGAGACCATAGAAGGGCATTAAGGCAACAGAAAGTATGTATGGATTTGGGAACTTACAGAGATATTGCTTTTAGAATGGAGATGTCACAGCATGAAATGGATATGTATTGGGGCAAGAAAATCTAACTTAAACACAAGGAGTTCATGTAAAGCTTGTGATACATAATTATTGCAAATAAATAAATAAGTCAATTTCCTTAAAGAAAAGGATCAATGTATTTTTAATCTCAACCCAGGGTTTAATATAGGATCTTCTTATATACCCATCACTAAAAAAAAAATGACCTTGTCCTTTAATAATCCAACTTTTCAGGAAAATTGAAGATTATTTTTATCCTGGAACTTAAAATAACTTTGGTGTCCAATTCATGTAAATCATTAGATGGCATTAAGAATGATGTTAGTTTTTTCTAAATCTAAACCCATAAGCCACCTAAAGTCACCTTATGGTGAGATGGGAAGCAAATAATTAAATAAATAAATAAAATATTTGCTGAGTCAAGTAATTTTCCATTTTATAATCATCTATAGTCATAAAAAAGCTAATCATTATATATAACCACCACAGTCATGGATGATTAATAACTGATAAATTATAAACATATGTTAGTTTGACAATGTGAAAATTGATATAAACTGTGAGTAATGACTACAAAAGGATAGCACAAAAGATTCATAATCAACTGACATACTGTATGTATACAAAATGGAAGATGGTTTTATGTTTTTAAGTTTTGTATGTGTATGTTTGTTAAAAAAATTAAAACTTTTAAAAAAATTAAAAAGATTTAATTTAATCTAAATGTTTCGGCTCATGCATCCTTCTGGATCTAGATTAAAATTTAGAATTCATTGGTGCAAGTTTTCTACACTAAAAATCTAAATAACTTTTTAAAATGTACAGTAGAAATGAAATAGCCTCCGTCACTTTCTCTCAAGCAAAATTTCAACTAACACACAATCCTTAAATAATGTGGGGTCATGTTTTGGTCTCTGAAACAGTATCTCTTTCACAAATAAGACTCCAGTGACCTCCTTTGGGTCGCTCAAAATGCAAGCCAACTCTTTCTTACAGCTAGACCTTCTCAGTAACACATTTCCATCCAGATTTTCATGAAATATTCAGTCTATAATATATATATTGTTCAGAAAAATGCAGGCCTGGAATTATCTTTTTTATTGTTATTAATATATCTCAATGGCCTGGAACACTGACTCTAAATCCTCCCACTCTCTTTGGCCTCACTTATATCATTCCTTTTGTGTGGCTTGCCAATGGAGTTTTTTTTTTTTAATGCATACACTGCTTCCATTTTCTCAAAATCTATCTTCTTTTATTTTAATTATCCTTGTTTCTTGCACCTTAGAATGATATGGATCATACAACAGTATAAAAAAACCCAAAATCTATTATATTATGTTTTCTATGTATCAAATGTCTCTCTGAAGTATCAAGCCAAATTATTACCAAATAAAGCTATATTATTTGTGTTTCAAACTAAAGAAATTCACTTTCAAGAAGACATTTACACCTGTACAGATTGCCAATAAACCTGCTTACTAATCCAAGCATTGAAATAGTGTCTTGACATATAACAGTGGACAATATATTTTTCCCAAAAAATTGCTTACTGAAAAACTTTTGGTGATTATGATAAACCCCTTCAAACTGAACACAAATGTAATTTTAGAATGACTACATCATGTAGGAATCTTAAAAAATATGAAATTAACATTAATGACTCTAATATAGTTTATAATATATTACATATTTAATCATAAATTAAATCATGAACACTGAATGAGTTCAATAGGGCTAAAGGTGTTTTGCTGCTGATTTTCATTTATATTCAGTATCCAATACATCTTGCTGCAGAGACCAACAATAGTCAACCAGGAATGATGCATTTCAGTTGCCCTGATACTGTTTTTCCATTGTAGCAATGTCTTAGTGAAAACTTTCATCATGTTTGTCACTGACTGCACCTAGATTTATTTTTTTTTGGAGGGGGGAGTCCAAGAGTAAATGCAGAAGATGAATCTTCAGTGACATGCTGTACTTCATGATCCTGAATGCTGTAAGAAGTTTGTCTTAGACCATAGTTTGTTGACCATAGTTTGGTGAATCCTGAACACAATGGTTGCTAGATGGGAAACAAAAAATACAGAGTTGGCAGGTGGAATCTGCTCAACCAGCCTGTTGCTCTTAATGTTTAAAATTTAGCAGTGGTTTTCATGGCAATATTTTTCATAAGTGGTTTGCTATTGCCTTCTTCCTAGGATGGAGAGAAAGCGACTGGCCAAAGGTCACCCAGTTGGCTTCAGATTTCAGATTTTTAGTCTTCTGCTTTAATGATATTTATTAAAATTAAAAATGTATTAAATACACATTAAAATATATTAAATTTATTAATTTTAGGTATATTTAATCACTAAATCCAACTGGCTCTCATGGAATTTATATAGGCTAACCAAATTCTCTACAAATTTAAAAAGAGAAAGAGAGAAAAAATACTTAGCATTAAAATCCTTTAAAAGAAATAAAGCAACAATTGTCTCCTTAAAATACCTAAAGCCAGGGATAAATAAAATTCTCTGTAAAGTAATTCATGACATTAAAAGAGAAAATTAAATCACAATCTTTAAGTTTACAACTTTCAACACTGTGGGACTAGAGCAGGGATTTAATCTAATGCCAAAATAATCATAGAGAAAGCATTAGGCAAAGCTTTCTGGGAAAGTTATTCCAAAACCCAGGTGCCATCAGTGAGAACTCTCTTTCTTGGTAGCCCCCCAGCTGACTACATTTTTGTGAACCATCCAAAGTTAGATCCCATAACAAGAGAAGAGACTGAACAGGCAAAGATCATAATCTTCCCTCATATGGCATACTGAATTTTCATTTAAGCTCAGTGGCTAAGACATTGAGCTTGTTGATCACAAAGGTCAGCAGTTTGACAGTTCAAATCCCTAGCACTGCGTAACAGAGTTTGCTCCCATTACTTGTCCCAGCTTTTGCCAACCTAGTAGTTTGAAAGCATGTAAAAATGCAAGTAAAAAAATAGGGACCACTTTTGTGGGAAGGTAACAGCATTTCATGCGCCTTCAGCGTTTAGTCATGCCCGTCACATGACCATAGAGATGTCATCAGACAGTGCTGGCTCTTCAGCTTCGTAACGGAGATGAGCATCACCCCCTAGAGCTGGAAATGACTAGCACATATGTGCAAGGGCATCCTTTACCTTTATCTAATTGTTTATACCTTTGCGTCTACTTGTGAGGTGGAAGCAGATAAAAAAGGCCACCAAAAGATTCGTTGATCCAAGGAAAACAAGGTTTTATTCACGTGTCTGCAGAGACGGGTCCCCTCAGGCATT
>BHFT01003520.1:0-17036 GCA_004320025.1 Laticauda laticaudata
AGACAGAGTCCCTCTCCCGGAGTGCTTTAGCGAGGTCCCTCCGGGGGTTTGGCGAGCAGAATCGGGACAGCAAAGAGCCCGACTTAGCGAGACCCTCCTCTCTTCTAGCCCTGGGTCTGAGGCTTGTGAGATCCCCAGGGAGACCCCACCCCCTGATTTGGATCCTCCGGGTTTCTCTTCTTGGGCTAAGATTCCTCTTATTTCCCTCCCCTATTTGTTTCTGGAAAATCTGCGAGGTGTGTTTGGCAGGGTAGGTGGGAGAAAACGGCTTAGGAGTTAAGTAAGTAGCTCTTTTGGTTGGTCTGATGATCTCTGGGTGTCCCTTCCTGCAAACCGATCCTCTCATTTACACAGAAGNCTCTCTCTCTCTCTCTCTCTCTCTCTCTCTCTCTCTCTCTCTCTCTCTCTCTCTCTCTCCTTCGGGGTCCCGGGGTCTCGCCTCCCTCTTTGGCAGCTGGAACGTTTCATGGGGCTAAACCAAAACAAAAGTGACATCCTCCCCTTCTCCCCCGCCCCACCCCAAGGAAAAGGGTGAGCCAATCCAGACTCCAGAGCCTGTAGGTCACTAGGGAAGAGAGGCCTAATTATCCACAGGTCCCAGAGATGGAGAGGGGGGGGTGGCTCCCTACCTCAAAGTGTGGGGCATGAAAATGGGGGTGAACCAGCCATAAGTCCTTCCCTCCCCGCCCCGCCCCCCCAAGTGAATTGATACTCAATCCTCTTTTGCATATGTTGGTCTCCTGGCCCATTCCCCCAGTGTTAACTAAACTCCGAAAGATTAAATAGCTTCTTTTGCTGGATCTGATTAGAGTCAGCCTTGGAACTGAGAGGTAGGAGCAGCTGCCTGTCAACCTTTCCTATTAAATATGGATGGCAACAGGGCATGGCTCATTCCTGGCTTTTCCTTCTTCTTCCTCTTCCTCTGAAAGCAAAGACTTGAAATGCCCCAAAAAGAGAGAGAGCAAAACTTACTTCTCCTCCTTACGTCTCTTCCCTTTACAGAATTGCTCTATAAGTCCCTGTTGGCTAAAGTGAGAAAGTTCCTAAAAGGTTGCCCCCATTCCTGAGGAATAAACCCCAAGAGTCCCTGATGGTTGACCTCCTTCTCTTTGGTTCCTTTTCCACTGGTTTTGAACTTTGGCCTTCATAGACGGCAAAAAAAAAAAACACCTCTGAATGGATGTGTGACGCAGTGAACTTCGGAGAATCTGAGGGAACTCTCGCTTGAGTAATTTGGGGGTAAGTTACAATGTTGTTGGTTGGGTTGGGATGGGTTGGGTTAGTCCCAACAACAGCCTTGCCTTAAAACTAGTGAGTCACTGTTCCCCTCTTCCCTCCGGTTGTGTGTTGTAGTAGATAACCCACTGCCTTTGCTGCTGTATAATTTCTGCTGGAGGTGCATGCAATGAAATGTCAGCCTTGTGCAGTTCTGGTGTGCTCTGACATTGTATCAGATTTATGGAGGGGTGGCAGAACCTAATCCAGAACAGGGCATAAAGGGAAGATACATTTATTTTTATTTCTGTGTACATCAGCAGTAAAAACAACCAACTGGCTACAATCCATGGATAAATGCTTGGCTTTGAAGATTAACGTTTCTCTTGCTCTTGCCAGTTGAAAGTATCAAAAGTATCCTAAAAAAGTTGCTGGAGCTAATGTTACCCTTTCCAAAATAATCCCTGGGGATCATTATATAAATGTTATTTGGCACTCCTTTCAGAAAAAAAGAAGCCAAGCTGGGCTTTGCAAACTTTTTCAGAAGTTTTGTTCAAACTCTTTGCTGATCAAGACATAAGCTGTGCTGAATTCAGAGAAGCTTATTGTTTGAGAACGTTAATTGCAATAATAATTCTGCAATATTTCTATACAGCTGCACGCAGGTTATCAAAGCTACCAGTGCTGCTTTCCTGCTGGGATGTGGGATTGCTTCCAAACCCATAGGATAATTTCAAAAGAGAACTTAGTTTTGAAAACATGTTCAGGCAAGGTGTCTCAAACTTTATCTGATACACACAATGAGTGTGTCGGAGGTGTCCCTTCGTTGCTGTTGTATTGCTTCTGTGTTGAAAGAGAACTAGGGTTTTTAGTTCTTCAGAAATCCCAGTAAATGATCACTCTGTTTCATGTATTGAGTGAGGGGTATTTTATATTCAGCTGGCAGGCCCTGTGCAAAAGATTTATTCTGCCTCCAATAAATAGAAATTTACACAGGTTAGCTATTTTTCCCCCCCTCTTGTCTGTCATAAACTTTAATTACATCACCAAAAGTCTTAACAGAAAGCTGAGCTGTAAAAATTCACCTGGAAAAATTTCAAGGCAGGAAAGCTGAAAGGAACAGCTAGAGCAACACCTTCTTGCTTTGATGTGCATCTTTGGCTCCTTAAGCAAGTTGTCAAATGTTTTCTTCCTCCCGGAGCTCCTCTGTGCCCTCCATGTCAACGTCACATCACCTCCTCAGTGTGCTTTGTGTGACAGTAGTGACTCTGCCAGATAAACAGGCAATATTCTGGTCTGTTTCTGTTCCAACAACTAACCTCCCAGAATGCATGTTCCCTTTCCTACTGATTCACGAGAGGATGATGGGCTGAACATTCTCGCTTTTTAGAGATCCTTTTTGGCCGCTGGTTCTCAGCTAACGTTGCAAGCACAGAGTCCTCCTGTGACTGCTCGTGTCCAAAGCTTAGCATAGGGTTCTCCTATTGTCTTTGAAAGCTGGTGCCACTCGTGAATACTTTCAACTTTGTTTCTGCAGAAAGGAAACATCATATGAGGATGCAAGGGGGCCAAGGTGTGCAGACGAAGTGGGGAACAATAATCCAATATTTGGGGATGGGGTATGGCTTTTATTATTAGTATTCTGTTGCTTTACTCTGTTGCTTTGGATGTACATTGAGTTTCTGCACCGGAGACAAATTCCTTGTGTATCTAATCACACCTGGCCAAATAAAGCCTATTCCATTCCGTTCCGTTCCATTCCATTCTATTCTATTCTATTCTATTCTATTCTATTCTATTCTACTCCATTCTTATTCCTTATTCTACTCTACTCTATTTTATTCCTTATTCTATTCTACTCTGTTCTATTATATTCTACTCTATTTTTATTTCTTATTCTACTCTACTCTGTTCTTATTCCTTATTCCTTATTCTATTCTATTCTATTCTATTCTACTCCACTCTATTCTACTCTATTCTTATTCCTTATTCTATCCTATTCTATTCTATTCTATCCTACCCTATTCTACTCTACTCTACTCTATTCTACTCTATTCTTATTCTTTATTCTATTCTACTCTATTCTACTCTATTCTATTCTACTCTACTTATTCCTTATTCTATCCTACCCTATTCTACTCTACTCTATTCTACTCTATTCTTATTCCTTATTCTATTCTACTCTACTCTACTCTGTTTATGATTCTGTAAGTTTATTGCTGTGATCCCCACAGAGGACCATGAAAATCTTTTAAACAGATTTAATGTTTGCACATCTATTTTTTTTTAAAAAAATGGCATGCTGTTGTCACAGTTCCTACAAGTCAGTCTGAACGATAGTGATTGGAAACTTGGTTTTGTTTGCAAGAGGACAGGCCTCAAGCCTAGATTGCCTGCTCTGCTTATCAGCAGCCCAAATACAGCACTTAGAACTGGGTGCAAAAGATATTAAGCATTTTCAGCCAAGGAAATTCGAGTTAAGTGCCAGAACTGACTGTGCAAAAATCCCTGGCTGAGTTACTTCAGGTCAGTTATTTTGTTGTTGCCACAGTATTGTTTAGGAGGTGAGAGTAGCTGGCCTTCCTTTTCCTTTCTGAACTTCAATGTTTTTACTACACGCTCTGGTGTCAACCTCTTGCTTGAATGGCTGACAACCTTTCCATTTAGTGATAATTCTAAGTTACAATGGCACTGAAAAAGTGACTTATCATCATTTTTCATGCTTACAATTATTGCAGCAACCCTGCTGTCATGTGATCAAAATTCGGATGCTTGGCCATTGATTCATATTTATGATGGTTGCAATGTCCCAGGGTTGTGTGAACCTGTTTTGCAAAGGTCTGACAAACTGAGTCAATGGGGAAGCAAGATTCACTTTACAATCATGTACTAACTTAGCAATTGCAGTGATTCGCTTAACAACTGTGGCAAGAAATGTCATAAAATGGGGGCCAAACTTGCTTTAAAAACTGTCTTGCGTAGCAACAGAAATTTGGGACTCCATTAGGGTTGTAGGTCGAGAGCTACGTGTACTTCAAAGCTGAGAAAACCTAGCTTGGAACTCTCACTATGGAAGTCTTTATCTTTCAACAGTTGCAACCGAGAGAGTTTGAAGAGTTTTCAAGTCAGGCACAAATGCTGTGAAGGGACACCGTCCCTTCTTTATCCCCATAAAGGGTGACCACCATCAAACCTTCACTATATGGATTTATCAGATCTTGGGCGATAATAAGAAGCATTGCAAAACTCAACTGAATTAAGGTTCATGACTGGCTGTAGCTTGATGGTCTTCAGCCATTGTGTTAATTCACAGCACAACTTATTTGGTTGTAGCTTTGCATGCACTTAGTCATGATGATTTAAGAAACCAGGGTTTCTGGGTTATGTGCATTTGTGTGAAGTATTTATGAAGCCATTCTGAAGCACACTATCTTTTAGAACATGTGTCATGCCCCTGTTGGAGTCTGAATCTGAGGAGCAAGCCAGACAGCTGACAGGGAATGGGAGTGTGGCTCCGTTGGCTGTGGAGGAGGCTGGGGAAGGGCAAAGTCCGGCTGGGCAGAGTAGGGAAGAGGTAGAACAAGGGAGAGGGAGTTCAGAGGAAGAACCAGATTCACCCCCTCTTCATCCTCGGGCACACAGGGAGGAATGGAGAAGAAAGCAATATGGGTTGCATGGCTTATGGGTGAGGAAAGGGCCCTGATTCCCTTCATTAGCCACAGCTGGGAAAGCAGTTGATAAGAAAGGCAGGCTGTGTGTGACAGGCTTCTGGGAGCAAACATGACTTTATCCTGTGTTGTTGTGGCTTATCTGTGTTCCTGGTGTCTTCCCAACTGTGTGAGTTTTGCCGTGCCTCAAAGTCTGAAATTCTTGCTTCTGACCTACCAAACTAATTACTTCAGTTTGGCTTGTTTGGACTTTAAGTTACAGTTTGTGTTGCTCATGTTTTGGACTTAATTTTCTGAAATCAAAGACTGTTCCTGGGAGAGTCCAACCAGAAGATAACCAGGACCTTGGGGGCAAAGTTGGAGCTAATAAAGGGACTCCTACTGATTATCTGACTGTGTTGCCTTCATGCCACACCCCGGGTTATCACAACATGTATGAATACTTGTGTAAGCAAATCTTCTCTGTAGTCAAAGTGGTGATTTCTTCCTCTTATTTTTAGCCCTGTTGTTGGTTATTTGTGTTACAAAAATCCAAAATCTAATGTATCAAGAGACAGAAATAAGGTTTTGTGTCAAAGCCATGTCGGGCAAACTTCTTAACTATTTTCCTTCCCCTAGACTGCTAGTTATTTCAGTTTTTAAAATGACAGGATAAGAAGTAGACAGATGTCTCTATTCCTTTTAATATCCAGCAAGGAATAATTGCTAGTTGAGCATGGATTTATTGTGGAAATTCTGAAAGCTTTATGCATGGCTGGGTGGGTTTTTTTAAATGTAAATAAAATGTATTATCACCATTATGGCTTTGATCTGCAACTGCAATGACTCACAGACAAGGCTCCTTAATTACTATTTTTGCTCCATTAAGAAACAAAGTGATTATATATCTGCTCATTACATATATCTGTTAATTCTAGGTCTAGAATGTCAACATGACTTTTCCCAGTTGTAAAAATTAAAGAAAATTCCCCAGGAGCAGCTCTAGAATTTGTGGACAGGAGAGCATTTATTATGGCAAAGTATTTTGGGGGGGTCTTTAAAAATCTGGCATCCAAATAAAATTGTTGATTCTGTCAGAAATTTCTGAAAGGACAGTCTTGAGATCTATTTTCTTGCTTCTGATAAGCTGCTATGGTTGCGTTAAAATTCATCTAAGCTGTGTTTTATGAAGTTGTTACTCTGCTTGGTGAGTGGCTGCCAACTTCAGGCTAAAAGGAAACTATGTTGAGATCTTTATTCCCATGTCCCATGGAAAAAGAGCTGAGCGAAAAATCCCATTATGAACCTTATCACAATGTTTTTCAACCCATCTCTGTATATTGGGATAGGAATGTCTGTTTCCTTTCCCTTTTCATGCCTTAATGGTCATCCTACACAGCTGTTCACAAAAGCCTGGTGTTCTGTTGTGGTTGTTGCTGTTGTTGTTGTTTTCAAAGCTGAATCCGTCAAAGAAAGAGAAGCTAAGATGCTTCTACTTCTGCAGGTCCACTTCCACGCGGCCAGAAAAATGGAATCTGGCTGGACTATTTAAGAGCAAAGAAAGTTTTCAGCCTTCTTTTCAAGGGTTCCAGAAAAACGTGTAGAACCAACAGATTGTGGCATATTAATTTGAACATTTGCAATGTGGGCATATGGTTGTTTTTTTGGGGGGGAGGTGATTGCTTTGAAATTTAAAGATTTGTTTTGCCTCTAACAATAGACTGTCAAGATGACTTCCCAAGGTTGCAACTAACTATAATTTACAGGCAAGGCAAGATGAGAATAAACATTGCGATTTGCATCACATCCGGGTATGAAGTCTATTCCCCCCAACTTTTTTCCCAGTTGCACTAAGCTTTTGTTAACTAAAGCAGATTAGCATTTTTAACAACCCCCGAAGTGAACTTCCACCATTCTTTTATCTTGGATGCTGTATGTGTTGTTAATCCATCATCTTGTCTTTGGCCACACCAAGCAATTGGCTCAATAACCCTTTGGAGGAACTATTCAGTTGTGAACAATGGAGCTGGCAGCAACCCTTTCTCCGCCCCCTCTCCTTCTATGCCACTGGCAGCATTGTCTGTCTCTGATGACTGAAGTTAACATCCAAAACGGGATGTTTCTTTTGTGTTCACTGGGTTTAGTCACTTGCTCCAACACAGCTTAGCAGACACACCTGCAGAGGAATAGAAGCAAGGTTAGCAATAGCTTCTGGGACATCTGGCACTGCCAAGCTCTCCAAAGGGGTACTTTTTATTGATTTGTGACATTTGTCATTGGCTTGTTTTTCACCCCCCCCAAAAAAAAAATCTCCTTCCTCCATCTGTCCAGATGTAACAAACCCTGTTAATTTCATCGGCATGGCTCATCTAGTGAAGAGAAGTACCAAGGGAGACATGATAGCACTCTTCCAATATTTGAGGGGCTGCCATAGAGAGGAGGAAGGGGGTCAAGCTATTTTATAAAGCACCCAAAGGCCAGACAAGGAACAATGGATGGAAACTGATCAAGGAGAGATTCAGTCTGGAAATAAGGAGAAACTTTCTGACAGGGAGAACAATCAACCCATGGAACTGAAGCTGCCTTTGGAAGTTGTGGGAGCTTCATCACTGGAGGCTTTCAAGAAGAGACTGGACTGCCATCTGTCAGAAATGATGTAGGATCTCTTGCTTGGGTGGGGGGTTGGACTAGATGACCTACAACATCCCTTTCAACTGTTAATCCTGGGGTGATGGTGGAATTGTGAGGTCCTTGGTGCTCTCTGAGCATGGTTGTTTTCTTGCAGATGTTTCATTACCCAGCTAGATAAAGTCATCAGTGGTACAAGGGAATAGGTCCTGTTCTTTTTTTATATATTAGTCTGACTATCTTGTCAGTATTGGTGGGTGTGTTCTTGGAGATTCCTTGATTAAGCTGTTGTTTACTGTTAGCTTGTTTGTCAGAGTCAATAGTTCCTTGATTGGGGTATTGTTTATTTTTTGGCTGTTGGTCTAATATTAATCTCTGCCTTTCTGAGTTTTGATTGCTAGCAAAAAAGGTGTTACTACCTAGTTGGATAGCGAGACATCTGTAAGAAAACAATCAAGCTTGGAGAGCACCAAGATCATAGTTCAAACCTGAACTATAAATATTCTCTTCTATGATAGTGAAAGTTGTACTGAAATCTAATATTTCAGAAGAAGAGACTAAATTGAAAATAAAAATGTTGTATACATTTGAAATAAGGAAAATTTTGCTGAACCAAGTGATAAACTTGTCTAGGCCAGTTGGGGTTCTTGTAGAGTGATTATGATCATCTAAGAGGTATAGAATGGAGTGGAATGGAATGGAATAGAGAAGGGGATATAGAGTAGAGTAGAGTAGAGTAGAGTAGAGTAAAGTAGAGTAGAGTAGAGTAGAGTAGAGTAGAGTAGAGTAGAGTAGAGTAGAGTAGAGTAGAGTTGGAAAGGATCTTGGAGGTCTTCTAGTCCAATCCCCTGCTTAGACAGGAAACTCTACACTACTTCAGACAAATGGTTATCCAACCTCTTCTTTAAAACTTCCAGTGTTGGAGTATTCACAGCTTCTGGAGGCAAGTTGTTCCCCTGGTTAATTGTTCTGTCAGGAAATTTCTCCTAAGTTCTAGGTTGCTTCTCTCCCTGATTAGTTTCCACCTATTGATTCTTGTCCTGCCCTCTTTTTTGGGGCAGCCCCTCAGTTATTGGAAGACTGCTATCATGTCTCCCCTAGTCCTTCTTTTCATCAGACTAGACATACCCAATTGCTGCAACCATTCTTCATATATTTTAGCCTCCAGTCCCCTAATCATCTTTATTGCTCTTCTCTGCAGAGCCCCTAAAAAAGGAATAAACTCATACCTGGCTCACCTAGCAACTGGTATTTGAAGTCTTGCATTATGGAGGCATAACACTGCCATCTGTAAGCATTGGTAGATCTGTCCTCCACTGAGGACCTCCACTCCATATTCTTCTTAATGCCTTTGTTTTAGATTAATGCTTATAAATCGCTACTGGAAGTGGGAATATTGGATTAACTGATTTGGATAAACTGGATCAAGTATTTGATGGCCACAGTAGACAAAGCATTCTCTGTGTTGATAAGAGTTCCAAATATAATCCTTCTCCTCAACTGTGAAGTGGTTCCAGCAATATTACTCAACTTTAGTTTTCACAACCACTGTAGGCCAGGTGCTTTGTGAGTGTCTAGGAAATCATCCCGCAGGAACTAGAGTTCAGTAAAGGGAAGACGGTTGGCAGGGAAATGTTGGGGAATGAAGGTAAACAAGGCAGGAAATGAATCTTAATCCTGAATTAATTGGCTCGCAACCAAGTCATGAACTTGTCATTGGGCTGTTAACTTGATTGGAAATTGGCAAAGAGCTAGGATAAGTCATTAGATCTCAATTTTATAACAGTCTCTCTATATTATCCCTTTTATGTAAAGATTCCAGAGGTTCTTATAGAGTTTATAATTTATTGAAAATCCTATTCTCCTCTATCTAATCCAGGTATTGAATGTGGCAGTCAATTTAGGTGCTCAAATGCCTACTCCTGAGCAGGTAGATCTTGAGTAGTGTGGTTAAGGAATCCCATGGAATAATCACATTATTTGAATTTGCACTATTTAAAGTGATATTTCTATCGAAAATAAGATCCTTGACAGCTGTTTTTTTAGAACTGTTCAAAGTTACAACAGCAGTGGAAAAGGTGACTTATAAGAAGTCCTTGCACATATATGTATATATATTGATTGATTGATTAGCCTATAGGCCATATCAATGTATAGGTTCAGATGCATATTACCAATAAAATTCTGAACAAACAATTTAAAATGAGAATAGGGTGAAATATAATAGTTATAGCATAAAATACAATAATTTGATACATAAACATGTAAAATAGAATAAAATGACATAAAATTATATTTCTGTATCACCCCTGCAATCTATCCCGATCAGGCCCACATATGCTGATCTCAGTCAGACCATCTTAGTCAGAAATTGTGCTGTATTAAGTGTTGTTTTCAGATTCTGGCCACATATATGAGGTATGTTGTTTTAATATGGGCCTTCCACTGGTCCATATGTTTAATATGTGGATCAAGGTACCTATCTCTCATCTTGGTTCTTGTGCGTATAACTGTCATCGCATCACTGTGATGACCTGGGGTGTGGCACAAAGGCAACCCAGTCAGATAATCAGTAGGAGTCCCTTTATTAGCTCCAACCTTGCCCCCAAGGTGCTTGTTATCTTCTGGCTGGAGAAAAACTCTCCCAGGAACAGCCTGTGACTGCAGAGAACCAAGTCCAAAATGTGGTCAACAAAAGCTGTAACTATAAGTTCAATCAATGCAAAATGAGATAATTAGTCCAACAGGGCAGAAGCAAGAATTCCAGTCATGAAGGCACGGCAATAACTCAACACAGTTCGGAAGATGCCAGGTACACAGATAACCAAAGTCAACACAAGATGAATTCATGTTTGCTCCCAGCAGCTGCTGCATTCAGCATGCATTTCTTTTAAACTCTCATTCCCAGGTGTGGCTAATGAAGGGAATCAGGGCCTTTGCCTTCCCCATAAGCCATCCAACCCATGTTGCTCTCTTCTCCATTCCTCCCTACGTGCCCTAGGATAAAGAGGGGGTGGGCCTGGGTCTTCCTCTGAACTCCCTCTCCCTTGTTCTACCTCTCTCCTGCTCTGCCCAGCCAGACTTTGCCCTTTCTCCACAGCCAACAGAGCCACACTCCCATTATCTGTCATCTGTTCATCTTCCTCCTTGGATTCAGATTCCAGCAGGGGCATGACAATCCCCATCATCAAGTGATCAAAATTTGGACCCTTGGCTGCTTGCCATGTATTTACAACAGTTGCAGTTTCCCAGGGTCATGTGATCACCATTTGTAACCATCTCAGACAGCTACCAACTCAACTGATTGTGCATTATTGCTTTTTTTATTATTATTAAATTAAAATTAATGACTCCAGCAGTAGGGAGGCTAACAGCCCAAGCAGACTGGTGAGTTTTCGTCCTGAGCCAAAATATTTCTAACCCATTCTAAATTAAACTGCTTTGATTTAAGTATTTGTCAAAGTTTAATTTACTGTAGGACTTTATTTTTTATTTATTTTTTTACTCGAGTTACTTGAATACTTCCTTTCTTTTTTGCAATCACAGAACCTGTTGTAGTTAATGGTGCTACATAACAGAAGGTTGATTTATTATTCTTTAGAGGGGGAGGGGAATTACAATTCAGATCCATAACTATTTGGATTTAAGTCAAAGCAACAAGACCAGACCGAGCTATAGATACCAGACTGCGAGAATGAATTGTTCAGAGTCATAGAGTCTGGGCAGCCAATAAGTCTTACAAAATGAATGACTAAATAGATGAAGTAGACTTTGGAGTGTGCAGGTAAATATAAGTCACTCCATTCAAGTCTTTTCTCCTGAAGCCAATTCTAATGATCATGTTTGTGTGTTACTATATAAATAAGAACAGCTTTCAGCTTTTCCTAAGAAACCCTCCCAAGATAGTGCTTCTTGAAAGGCCTGCCTATGGATTATTATGATTTTTTTTTAAAAAAAATCTATTTTATGCTGTAACATTTGACAGACCTCTGGTGAACCTTTTCTGCCATTCTCTCTAGAGAAAGCTTGTGGAGAACTAAATATTCTCACTTCCAAAGAATAAAATCGATAAGCAATATATAAGGCGTGGGACTAAGTCATCAATTATGCTTTGCATGTCATTATAGTTGAGTGTACTCAATACACTAAACCAAAACCAATTAAATCATTGGTCAACTAGGTCCCTCTTCCTAGGCCACATTTTATGATCCAAGTCAGTCACCAGTGACGTTCCCAAAGGTTCGGTATATTTCATTTGCCTTGGCCAACTCGGGATTTATTTTTAGAGTGTTCTTTCTGAGATCAGAGGGCTGGTAGCAAAAAAATGTAGCAGAGACGTTAAAGAACAATAAACATTTTCAGTCCCTGGAAATTTCAAGCATGGAGATCGGAAGAAAATCAGAAATCAGAGGGGAAAGCAAAACGGAGTGGTGGAATCATGAACTGACACAGCCCAACTCAGATGAATAATGCAATCCTAAAAAAAATTGCTGATGGGGAGAAGATGGTATAATATTCTCAAAAGAAAAATGCATGAGGATGAATAAAACCCTTAAGTGGTGAGATTTTTATGGATATTTCATCCCTTTGGTGACAAACTTCCTAGCCAGTTATTCTGGTATCCAATAGAACCCTGTTTGATGGTTGAATAAGATAAGAATAAAACAAGATACACTATGGAACAAGAATGAAATAAGGAAGAAAGAGCAGAATATAACAAAAGGGAGGAAGAGATTGCATTATATGTTTTATTATATCCTACCTACAAGATTTGAATAACTTGGGCACTTTTTTTAAAAAGTGATAAATGACCTTGAAAGAAAATTGAGTCCTTGCAACCCCTTACCTGTTCATCTGCAGTTTCTTCAATAAATTATCAATTTCTCATGGCAGCAACAAAGGATGAAAAATAGAGTAAAGAACTTGATATTTTCTTGGGAGGGTGTCAGAATGGAGACGCATCTTTGTTCAAGCCAAATCTGGCTTCACACACCAAGTTAAGCCATAAAAAAGGTCTGTATTGGTTTTGGCTTAGTATGTTGTACACCTCAACCAGTTCCAACTTATTGAACTACACCATGGCATAGTGTGATGTTAAATTCAGCCATAGCTGAAAGAAGATTTCATGAGACAAGTCAGGGTTGAGGGATCCAATCTTAGGAAGACAAAACCTTTGATTGTTCTGACCCACGCCCTTTTCCAACAAAACAAACACAATCCAAATAGAACAGAAACCTTGTAATGTTTATGCAAAATAATTAGCTGTGATAAGCACAAGACTTGCCAAACTATGCAAGACTTGCCAAAAGATAACAGACAAGAAATAATTTGCAATACAAGAATCTGCAAATACAAACTCAGGTTACTGGAATGTCCATGAGGCTGAAGTTTCAAAGCGTCTTTGCCTTCTGCAAAGAACGTTTGTTTCACAACTGGCTTTTATCTTCTTGAATGATGGGCCATTACCTTTCATCCTTACTCCTTACTCCCGAGTCGCCCATGCTGTTGTAACTGCTCTTTCCTACGAGCAATCCTGTGTGCACGCGCACTTGGCACAGGCTCCTCAGGAACCTCCTCATCACTGCTGCCAACCCCCACAATCTCTGAAGGCAGCAGTCCACTCCCTAATGGTCCTGGCCCCTCATCTGAGTCCTCGCCCTGCTCAACCATCCACACCTGCTGCCGGCTAACCACAACACTGATCCTGGTGATCGACCCAGATTGGATCTTGCAACATTATCCTTACATATTGGCAAAATATTATCTGTCTTACATATTGGCAAAAAAAAATCAGAAAATAAAACACAAGCTGAATGGATAAGACCTTGTAGATGATGCCCACTCTGTCAAGGACCTTGGAGTACTCATCTCTAATGAACTAAGTGCCAGAGCCCACTGTAACAACATAGCCAAAAAGGCATTAAGAGTTATTAACGTAATCCTGCACAGCTTTTTCTTCGGTAATATTGTTCTACTAACTAGAGCATACAAAATATTTGCTGGACCAATTCTCAAATACAGCTCATCTGTCTGGAATCCTCATTGCATATTGGATCTTGATACAATCGAGAGAGTCCAGAGATATTTCACAAGAAGAGTCCTCCACTCCTGTACTCGCAACAGAATACCTTATTCTACCAGACTTGAAATTTTAGACTTGGACAACTTAGAAGTATACCTCCTTCAGTCCGACCTAAGTGTGGTACATAAAGTTATCCATTGCAATGTCATCAATCATCAAACTCATCAATGACTACTTCAACTTCAACCACAACAATACACGAACACACAATAAATACAAACTCAAGGTAAATCGCACCAAACTCGATTGCAGGAAATACGACTTCAGCAACAGAGTGCTCAATGCCTGGAATGTACTACCTGACTCTGTGGTTTCTTCTCCAAACACTTTAACCTCAGACTGTCTACTGTTGACCTCACCCCATTCCTAAGAGGTCTTTAAGGGGCATGCATCAGCGCACCAACATGCCTACCGTCCCTGTCCTAATGTTTCCCTTTTATTCATACCCATTTCATGTAATCATAATCATGATTATACTAATATTTGTTACCTAATACATGCTCGACAAACAAACAAACAAATAAATCCTGGGACACATATATTTGCCTTCATTCGTACGTCAGGGTTGACTTAAACTTTGCATGTGTTCCATCCAGATTCTTTATGTATCATCACAACAGGTCTTAGAGTAGAAGTCCAAAAAACTTGGCAACAAATGAACTTCCATACATGACAGAGGAGTTAGTCTGAAGTCCCATCAGACTTAGGAGAATTAAAAGGACTATGCAGTCCAAGAGACGAATATGACATGACTGCCTCACTTGCTATGATTTCCTGCTTGCTTGAGCTATATAGCAGTGGAAATCCAATGCTTATTGGGGTGGAAACCCAGCAGTAGACTTGAAGGTGGTGGTATGGGGACTAGGCAAGGTTAGAAGCACCAAAGCACAGTGGGATAACAACCCTACATTCTGAGCCAGTGTGAATTTTTCAGAAGAGATCTTCTTCACATGAAAACACTTCCCTGCTTTGTTACCTTTTCGAGGCTGCACCTTCTTCTCCACTCACTCACTAACTTGGAGTTAAAGCCAATGAGGCAGAGGTATAATTGGCAGGATCTGCCTTCCCATTTGTACACAACTGAAATAATAACCTCTTAGACATACTGCAGCCCTGGAAAGAACAAGCTTGGTATTGTTCCGAGAAGCACATTCTCTCCAAAGCATAGAAAAATCACCAGACTTGCCCAGGCTTACTTCCCAGCTGCCCAAACACTACTGTTGGCACCAGTTGCTGAGGTAGGTGCTCTTTGCTAGTTTGCCACCTACACTGTGGTGGGTGGAAGAGTGTACGTGTGTGCAGAGTGTGTCAACGGTCTATGGAACAGACCAAGAACTAGGGAAGGAGAGAAAGAGTGAAGTTCAGCTGGTCTCTGAAACCAAACTGTTCCATCCTTGTTACCTTTTCTTTCCCGAGTTGTAGAATAGTCATCGGTCTGTACTTTTTTGTAACTGGGCTATTTAGATACAATTTTGTCATTTTTTGGAACAGCAGATGACTCTCTATACCTATAAGAAAGTGGATGATGTGACTCCAGATTGCGAGTGGGTAGCAGTGCTTACGGTGTCTTGTTTATTTCAAAACAAGCCAACGAGTGATATTTTTATAAGCAGAAAATAAGCGTCTAGGACACAGGGCTGGCCAGCATGTTTCTCTTGGAGGTGTTAGGTTTTTTTTCTATTATTATTATTGCAAACAGACGTCTTTGTAATGTACGTATAAAACTGTAAATATTTACCATGGTCCCTGCTGTACTCTCAAAGCAATCCTGTCCATTTTAGCACATCCTTTTAGTGGATAGACTGAACAAAAACCCTAAATCATGTGATCCCATAATGGGAGATGCTTTACAGATATTTTTAACCATATGTTCTTTTTGGATATTAGGAGAACAAGCCGATCATATTACACATTTTGATGAATAACTGGATTTCCTGCCATGGTCAGAGTGAAAGCTTTTGGCTGGCTGGGTTGATTTAAGACTTAAGATTTCATGGATGTGTGGTGGCAATTAAATCTCTTGTAACATCAAGAAGCATCGGATCTTACATTAGTGGTCCTAGGGATCCATTTTATGTCCCATTAATCTCTGAATTTAGCTACACTTGAAAAACAGACATTTTCTTACCAAGGATTGTTTTATAAGTAGCTCTTCTGATTGTTGCTTATTCTGCCTTTTTTGTAAGATTTGGCCTACTTAATAGCAATAGAAGTTAGACTTATACACTGCTTCCCAGCCCTCTCTAAGCAGTTTACAGAGTCAACCTCTTGCCCCCAACAATCTGGGTCCTCATTTTATCCACCTCGGAAGAACAGAAGGCTGAATCAACCTTGAGCCTGGTTGGATTTGAACTGCCAGCTTGCAGGCAGCCAGCAGTCGACAGACGTAGCCTGCAGTACTGCACTTTAACCACTGCGCTACCATGGCTCATGGATGTATGAGAATATTTGTAGCTCTGTATTGAACAGTGGAGTCCTTTGTGCTCTTTGAGATTAGTAGTTTCTTGCAGTTCTTACCCAACTAGGTAACATCAGTGAACTTGCATGAAAGTTTGCAAGAAAACAACCAAACTAAAAAAAAGCACGATCCATTAAAGTCTAACACATATGGTTAACATGAGTCTAACACATATGGTTTCGCAGGTTTTTTTTTAATGGATCTGCATACTGACAAAATCTGTTTCTGCCTATAAATGAAATCCAAGTGACAGTATCAATGGAACAAAAATCAAACTTTTGATTAAGCTTTTTCTTGGTTGATTCATAGAAAATGTTGGATGATATATTGGATCACTTTCCAGAATAGATTTCTTGTTCTGTCCACAAAAGTTTGACACGAGAGCAATGGATACCAGCTTCTTTCAAGTTTAGCCATCCTATAGGCCAGACATGTGTATGGTCCTGATTTTTTTTTCATGCCTCAGTGTTCATGCTGACAAGCATTGCCCCAAGTTAGAAGACCTTGTTTCTTATAATTTTAAGACTGGAAGCATCTCCAAAACAGTACCATAAAACCCAAAATAGACTTAATATACTTTTTTTTTTAAAGCAAAGAACCTAAGACCAAGTTTTAAACAAAAACTAGACAATATTGGATTCCACCAACACAGTTCCTGCCTATAGCTACTGTAGTTTGCACCATTACAATTTTCACCCTCTCGGAAAAAATGTTAACTGCAACCTCTGACCCCTAAATGCATCTCCTAGCCTTTCCTATTTGGATCAGTGCATTCATTACGAGACAAAATGCTTATTCTCAGTATTTGCTTTTGTTTATTACCATTTATTATCATTAAAATAGTACATTGCTGCATCACAGGCCTTGTTTTGATGATGTAGCAAGAGCAATGTTTTCCTGGAGGCTGCTGTAGAGATCAGTGGGTTGATGGAGAGAGAGAGAGAGAGAGAGAGAGAGAGAGAGAGAGAGAGAGAGAGAGAGAGAGAGAGAGAGAGAGAGAGAGAGA